>JAURVB010004681.1:0-137319 GCA_033002965.1 Piper betle
TTAGTAGGTACTTACGGTATAAGCCATGAATTTGTAATGTTTTCGATCTTCAACCTTATGTTGGCTACGTTTTTTTTGAAGTGCATCTTTTAGTTGCAAAGGCTTGGAAGTCTTTTGAGATCAAGATCAGTAATGTTTCTTAGACATGCCATATATAGTGTACATATGTAGTTGAATAAGGTGCTCTTCACCCTATATCTAATAAAAATGGGTGAAATAAATGAGCCCACTATACAAAAAATGACAGCCAAAGCACTAAATAATTCACATTAAATTAAACTAAGTAGGTCATTAAAACACCCTTTTTATGGATACCCACATGGAATTTAAGAAAAGGAAGGCCATGGACGATGGTGCGAATACACCAAATAAACAGAGCAATGAGAACTAAACAAAAAGAGGAAGTATGTGATACAAACGAATCTAGCAATTTAAAAAATTATTAATAATGCGTATAAGATTTAAATTATACAAATCAATAGACAATAGTCGCCTATTTAAAATAAACAAAATCACTGTCAATTTAATTTTTCTTTCGTGTAAAAATATTTGATTTTTTTGTTTTCCTTATTGATGATTATCATCAAGATATTAATCACAATTTCATGTTTATTTGCTTATAAATCGTAAAAATTGTTTTTAAGTAGACTATATCTTTTAGCCCAAAATAATCTACTCGTAATAATAATAATAATAATAACGTTATGCACCTATGGAACGTGGTTAAAATTTGTTATTTTCTGGTTGTCAACACATCCTTCTTCATTTTTATAAAAATATTCATAGTTAATGTTCAATTCTGAACTCAAATGAATAAGAAAATCTATTAATTAAGTGAAGGGATTAGTGGCTCTTGACAAAGAATACGGTCAATGAATTTGTCGAGGATGCATGCAAAAGAAAGAGAAGATGCAACAAAACAATTAACATAAAAATAAACAAATAATTTTGATTGTATCCATCAATTTTTCTTGACATTGAAGTTGATATAACAACTAAAAAATAAAAATAAATAAATTAATGAATAAAGTTGATTAATTGCTTGGTTCCTCACGTAGCAAATTCAAAGACATTTTCGCATATCTCGAAATATTTTGAACCAGATCCTAAATCCACACATAGCAAATTTAGTTGATAAAAATGAGACCTTCTCTTAATCAATATATACTCTCAAATATGGATCTATTTAAAAATTATGTTTACTATTCGTGCATATAGATGTGATTAGATAATTTTAAAAATTTTGGGCATATATAAAAATAACGGTTGATTAAGCCAACTCTCAAATTAATGAATTTTATATTATTTTTGAACTGTTTTGATGGATAAATTATGACAAATGCAATGGTTTGGCTCAAATTCAACTTGATGGTATTGGTTGATGTTTAAAAAATTATTGTCTTCAGGATAAGTATAAATGTAAAACTATTATTTTTTTGGATATTTTTTATGACAAAGATTGAATCCTTCTTAATTAACTTCAATATTTGCTTGAGGTAGGCAATGAATCAGAGCCAAACAGTCTTTAAAGCCTGGCAGGAAGTATCCATTAAAAGCCAATCAAGTATATATTATTTAATTTTAATTTTCCTTATGTATATTTTTTTAAAAAACAAGCTGTGGGCTTTTCCTTTGAAGGAGGGGCGGGGGCGAGGGTGTGGCTGGTATGTTTAAAGTGATTGGCTATGATATAAATATAATTACCTTAAATTTACATACCAAACTCATTTATTTATCATTTAAATTTTACTACTTGAACCTGAACCTTATTTACCGTTTAGTAAATTTGAAGACCATTTAAAATCTGATTATTTTATAAAAATAAAATTTAGAAGTCACTGACAATTTTAAGTAGAAAGAATGCCAAGAAAAGTTATCTTGCAATAGAAGAGGAGAAATAAGCATGGATTGTCAAATATACAATCATCCACTGCAGAAAAATGAAATTTCATTTATTGACATCTATAAGGTTGGGATCAAGCTCCTCGTTGTTTGAAACAATTGAAACCACAGTTAACATAAATTTGAATATCATGATTTTATGCCCTTTTTTCAGGATTTGATTACCATAGGCGGGCTGGATTTTAAGGCTCTTATTTTTTATGGAGCCAAAGGAAAATTTTCCACTCTTTCTGGTCATTCTAGGAAGGTGAAATGTGGGAAATTCGTGGAATAAACCGAGCATTTTTTGACTGGTTCTGTTGATTTAGATAGTTTCCGAAATAACTTCCCTTTCTTCTTTTTTACCCTTATTGTGGTTATCTGTCGCCTAGAATTTGCATGTGTGCATGTTATTCCTAGAACTTTGTCATACTATTTTCTCTTGTAATTGTTTTTAGTGGGTTTATCTATCTATCCTTATGAACCACTTGACATCTCTAGCCGAAGAAGGTGCTTATTAGGTCTAGCGGTGATTTATTTCATTAGAAGGATATAAACTTATACTTTATTCTAATTCACCATGAATTAATCTAATTGAACGCCAAATCCTTGCATGATTCTAACTCGTCACATCCCATTTTCCTAATCTCTAAACAAGTATCGTAATTGTTTACTCATTCAAATATTTGTCCCCTTTGACATTGAGATATGAAAGGTTTTAAGATTGATGGAACATTTGTTGCAATTTAAGGGTGTAAACGAGCCGAACAGGGCTGTTTTTGAATTCAATGTGATTTTTAGTAAGTGTGTTTGAGCTTATTTAAAAGTTTGACGAGCTTTGATGTATTATGGGTCAAGCCGAACTCGTCTAAAATTCATAGTGTTTGGGTTTGATTTGTGTTTGGCTTGCTATGCTTTGAACCGAGCTAGAGCCGGATGAATGTTTGTGTTTTGCTCGTGCTTGACTTATATACGATCAAAATTTTCTTTCCAACACTATATAAGTTTAATGTGACCTCAATAGTATTAATGAGCCAAACATTTTTTTGAGTTTAAGTACATCGAGCTCAAGTTTCGAACCAAGCCGAGTAAAACACTCCTTAGTTCAAGCTTTGTTCATTGTTCAATGAGCTATCTCTTTCGAGCCGAGTATTTTTTCGAACACAAAATTAACAAGCACGAGTTCAAGTCGAATTGAACTGACGTAAAATATTTGCGAGCAGGCTTGGTTTGTTTACACCCCTATTGCTATTATATATTAATACAGAAGCATATATTAGGAATATGCCATATTTATTATTTGTTTGGTAGTAGGGTACAATATTAATTGTGTTCAGCAGGGTTTCTTTTCTAGCAAGTTCTTACATTTATTAAAATTTCATAGTGATAGATTTTCTTTGTTTAGGGTTTGCTTTGAATAGCCTCTTAGTCATTCGATCAATATGTAAGGCATTTCTATGCAATAAATAAGCTTTGCTTGGAAAAAAATGTAATAGATAAGTTTTGATTTAATGAATTGTCTTGTGCTTGTCATCCTCGATTCTCCCCTTTTGTGTGTTTCTTCCAAAGTTATCCCTCATCTTATATAATATATACAACATATTGGTGTATAACCTATAGAGTTGTGTTCATATACACCAGAATTTCGTCTTTGGCCTGCCAAACAACCTAATATGATCCTTAAAAATGATTCCCTTTCTTTTACCTCTTCTCCTCCCAAGGAATTTAATATCAGACCATCCATATGCTAGGTCAATTTACTTTCATTCAATGAAGCATTCTTTATCATAGCTTTGAAAAGTAAATTGTTTGGATTATTATTGGCCTACTGAAGAGGCATCACCATGCATGAGATCACTTGCCGAAGCTGTTTTTCTTTAAATGTTTATTACTTTCCACCAATTTTTTTATTTCTTAATTATAGGTTCAGCCCTTGTGATTCAATCTTTAGCTTTGAGAATGTTGCCTCTTTTTATTCATACTTGCTCTTGAAAGGAGAAAATCTCATTCGTTTGTAGTTTTGTAGAGATATAAGCAGTCTACGTACATGTGGAATTAGCTCTTTGTCCGTCATATACAGTAAATTTTATTAACATCGAAAGCCAAGCATCAAGTTTTGTGCTTGTTTTATGAGTAACCATAAAATGGAGTGAGTTTGATGTTCCTGCTGGTTATGGTTCTGTATAAGTGCAGATCGTATTTTTATTCAATGGCATTAATAAATACATTGACGACCACAGATTTAGTCCATTTTTCAATGCAGTAGTATAATATAGTAAGTGTAGTGAATAGTGGAATAATATTCAATTTATATTATGAATACGAAAGATCATAAGGTTGATCTATACACGTACAGTTCGTCTTTCCATCAATTATTTGTCCCATTCAATATATGCTCAAGACTCAAGTAAACCAGATTAATGCAGAGATAAAGCTGCTTTGCTGTTTTAAAAACTGATATTTACACACTAGAACTTGATTGTCGTGCTTTTTAGTGTGTTCATTTACCTTTCCTACATGTCTTATGAATTGCTTGACATTTCTAGTGAAAGGTGCTTATTAACTCTAGCAGTGATTTAGTACATCAGAAAGATTACTTCTGCGCATTGGTCTGAATAATGAAATCCATTTTCCATCTACTTCTATACTATTAAGTGCAGGCTTTAATGGATGGTTTATGATCTTGAGCCACAAATGTGGTTGGGTGGTTAATGGACATAAAACTTCATGATTAATGATTTACAGACTGTTCGAGTCAGGAAATGGCAAGGTGAAAATGAAAACTATATCTGTCAACAAATTTTCAAGGACCACAATGATGAGGTACGAGCCGTCTCAATGCATCCTACCAAGAATACCTGATGACAGTTTCGTTGGATAATACTTAGTGTTTTAATGACTTCCAGCGGGATTGTGTCTCACACAGGTATTCTATCAATTAACATTATATGAATAGTATGTCCTGTTCACACTCTAGCTCACATATGATTGTCTATCATGTTGGTGAGGCCGCAAGTGATGGCTATACTTCTGCTGCATTCCATCCCGATGGAGTGCTTCTTGGAACAGGTACTTTAGAAGGTGGCTTAAGAATATTGGATGTGAAGAATCAGGTGTGTGATCTCTTTAATTCCTTTTGCATGGCTTTTTTCTACTTACTAGATTTCATTTTACTGACAAAATGAAATGTGGACATTCACAGTCCAACTTAGTGCAACTTGATCGGCATGTTGGGTCCTTAACTGGCATGTCTGAAAATGGATATATCGTGGTGGTGAGCATTCAGTATTGACATCAGTTTTGGCTTTTATAAAGATGAGATATTGTAGTAGCTTATCTTTTAATTATTACAACAGACTGACTGCAGCTAGCGATGGCATTTGAGTGTGGGATTTGCGTAAGAGTCAAGATTTCTTATCTCTACCTTTGCATCATGCAAATGATGGTACTTACACACATTATACAGTTTTAGATTCTTTTTTGTGTATTAAGTGAGAGGATAAAAGGCATGTTGAGATAGACATGTCAAAATTATTGACTATGCTTAGGAGAAAAGCTTCGTTTAGTTTTAGCTCTAGGTGTAAGTAACTAATTGAAGTTCTCTACCAAAATAAAGAAGTTTGACTAATTGAAGCTTTGTTGTAGTTGACTTTGATCATAGGGAAGCTACCTTGCAATAGCTTTTTCCGACATGAGGTTTGCCATCTGGAACTTTCATTTCTACTGACACTTATGGCTTGGCGTAAATACTAATTGCATGTTCGATTTTTCTTTTGTAAATAAAGAATATACCGAGCAGCAAGTGTGAGAAGCCCTGGAATTTGATCAAGACATTTCCAGATTTATCCGGAGCATGAGCCATTAAAACTGTGAAATTCGGTCCTGGTGCAAAATACGGGGCTTGGGATCCTTAGATTGCAGTTTACGCACCTTTGGCCTCCCAGGAAGTGAGGAGTAGGAGCAAAAGTATTCTCTGTGTGAACAATCTTTTGTAAGAAGTATTTGTACACGCGTTCATTCTAAAGTCCAAGCTTACATGCTTTGTATATGCGTGATGTTCGTAGTAAATGATCAGTCTTTGGCAATCTCATCTTTAACTCCACCTTGATGTGATACTTTGACGTTATGGATGAATTTACTTGGTTCTATTTGTGTGTTTCCAGTGGCAAGGGGCAGCACTCGAGCGAAGTCACTCTTCAACGGCCCCCATGAATAGGAAGAGCCCTAGACAGAGACGAGCAAAACAATGCACAAATAAAGGTTGTTTTAGGATTTCATAAGAGCTTGCGAAGTTGGCCGTGGAACCAACTATTGTCGGTCGGCTAGCTAACAGCCGTGGAGAGTGTCTCATCAAATCAAATAAAAGTATTTCCTTCCAGTAGAATATTCCAGTAGAAAATTCCGGTACTTATCTAATTCATATGACAGTGTTAGACATCCAATTTCGAGTAAAGCCTGTCCCGGCGTAGCACATTGTAGTAATAGAGCGAAGCTAAAGTCAAACACAGTTCAGTCCCAGGTTGAAAAGAACAGCATCTCAATCCTCTCTAAGGAAGACACTACTAAGAAGCACATGCAAGAGCCGAAGTACATCACCACGCAATATTATTCATTAGGTTAAAAAGATCAGAGCTTAAGGAGGTACCTACCAGATCAAGGATTCACTTTCAACATTGGAAAAGAAGCTATTATCGCGTGTTATCGATAATAACCTAATGCCTATTTATAATGGTCATATAAAATAAGCCTACTAACATGATCATGACATTGCAATAATTATAAGAAAGAACTCATAAGTCAAACTGATAGTAAACAAAATAATTATTACCTTGATTTCTTCGAAATTAGGCTACTTAAGAATAAGATCAAAGGCATGCCATATCTCCATATTCCGTTCAACATTTACTTTAACAGAAACTGTCTTTAGCTTAATGAACTGAGGAAATGGTTGACTTATTTTAATGTAGTTACTTCCCATCCGATACGCTGTGTTACATAATTTTTAACTATTTATTATTTTTGTACTTGACTATTTTAATGTAGTTTAGAATATAGGATATTTAAATTATTTTTTCAAAATATTTATTTATAATACTTGATTTGTATTATAGTAGACATTTATTTATTATAGTCTTATATATTATAGTATAAGACATGAATTTGTAATGCTTCCCATCTTCAACCTTACGTTGGCCACGCTTATCTTGCGGTGTATCCAGAGTGAAACCAATTTGTAATTTTTAGTTAGTCAACATATATAGTTAAATAAATTAAAGTGGTATCTAATAGGAATGGTTGAAGGAAAGGCGACCATTACACATCAAACGACAACCAAAAGCACTAAATTACTAACATTAAATGAAACTAAGTAGCTCATTAAAATATACCCCACCCCTTTTTAAGGATGCCCATATGGAATTAAAGAAAAGGACATGGACGATTGTGCAAAATGGCAACGAAAGCAAAACAAAATAGGATGTATGTAGGGTTTTTAATTGAGCGAGCCAGTTCATGAGCATTTTGCGTTCGGCTCGACTCGAAACTTGATATTTAAATGCCCGAGTTCGAACTCGACTAGAACTCGAAACCTATGAGTCAAGTTTCAGCAAGGTAGTGTTCGACTCGACTCGACTAGGTTATAACTCGAACTCAACTTAAAATGACTCGTAACTCGACTTGAAAATGACTCGTAACTCGACTCGAACTCAACTCAACTCAATATTATAATATAATAATATACATATTAAAGTAGCATCATAGCTCAGTTCGGAGAGTCTTTAGTAGAAGATTTGAAGGTTGTGTGTTCAATCCACATTCATCGCATTATTTTTTCTTAAATATGCCTTCTATTATTAATAATTTCTTCCCAAACAAGCTGGTTTCGAGCTTGGTAAAATTATGGTAAAATTAAACATTTTAAGTGTATTCGAGCTTGAATCGAGCCTGAACAACATAAAAATATTCGAGTCAATTTCGAGTATATATATTCAAAACTTGTCAATTTCGAACGTATATATTCAAACCCCATTCGATCTCGAGTTGAGATTGGCTCGTTCATTCATTTAGCAGCCCTAGATATATGTAATATGAACGAATCTAGTGATTTAAAAAATAATTTATAATTCATTTAAGATTAAATTATACAAATCGATAAACAATAGTCGCATCTTTTAAATAAAAACAATCATTGTCAATTTAATTTTTCTTTCATATAAAAATATTCGTTAAAAGTACATAAATTATTTGAATTTTTTGTTTTCCATATTGATAATTATCATCAAGATATTAATCTCAATTTCATGTTTATCCGCTTATAAATCCTAAAAATTGTTTTAAGTAGACTATATCAATTAGCCCAAAATTAATTACCGTAATAATCACGTAATGGGCCTAAGGGATGTAATTAAAATTTAATCCAACACGACAAACACAAGCGTAACTGCATGAGATAACAACTCCATCGTCCAAACGAGGTGTCAAGTTCAAAGAATTGGGCCATTGATGAGAATTAGGCCCATTGATTGTGACTTCCGATATTGTTTAAATGGCCAGTGATTTGTTGAAGCACGTGCTGCAGTATAGTTACTGTAATTCTTATTTGATTTGTTTATATTTATTTAATTTGAGGTGTTTAAAATTTTAATTGTAATAATTAAGTTAATTTCTTTCAATTAAGAAGGTGGAAGCCAATCATACAAGTGCTATTTGGAGTTTGATGTAGCACTAACTACAGTAAATCTGTACCTTGTTCAAATTAAATTTGTGGGAGGCCCATGAATAAATGCCAAATTTTTTATTTACTGATTTCTACATTTTTTTAAAAGAAATATTCATTTACGTTTTATAATAATAATTATGGTCAAATTTGAACTCAAATGGGTAAAAAAACCTATAAATCAAGTGAAGGAATTAGTGGCTCTTGACAAAGATTACGGTCAGTGAGCTTGACGAGGGTATATGTAAACGAAAACGAAGACGCAGCAAAGCAATTAACATAAAAACAAACGAATAATTTCGATGATTTGTAAAAAACTTCAATTTTATCCAACCATTTTCTTTTACGTGGTTGGTAGAAATTACAAGCGTTAAGCAACCCTATTTGAGGTGATTTCAATAATTGGGCTTCCAATAGCAAATTGGCTAGTATGTCCAAAGTGTGTGGGCTTGGTCGGAGCGCCCACTTCTTTATAAGTAGATGAAAAGTTCTCATTTCTTGATTTCTTAGCAGGAAACTTTGAAGTAGATAAATTACTTGATTCCACATATTGCAAATTCAGAAACATTTTCGTGTAACTCGAAATTTCTAATCTTGAATGAAATTTGAGTCTTCCCGTGATTAATTAATCTTGTATCTTTGTGACTCAATGGTCCTGTTAATCTTTTATGTGAAGTTCTACTTTACACTTGTGCCACTGACCAATCTGATTACTAGCATCCAAAATTTGTCTTTGTGGTATCCTGTGTGACTGGTTGGAAGTTGGGTGATTTGGGTTGGGTGCAGTACAACTGCAAATGTACAAAATTGTGCAGGCAATAACAGCTGATTGCCACAATGGTTGAAGATACACAACTAAAATGCAACTGATGTTAACAAAAACTCTCCAGTACTACTATGTCGATTAACCAATAAGAAATATCATGTAGATCTTCAAATCATATGTATTGAACATTATCATACACGCATCCTGTGCAAGTTAATTATAACGAGTAAATTGTTCTGAGTGAAGTTGCATCAAAATCAACTGGGTGGAATCAGTTTTCTAGTTGTTGTCTGCATAGCAGTTGGAAGCCACACTTCTCGCCCACACCCTAAGCTGTTCTTTCATGTCCAGATCAGAGTTTCTGTCAACCCAATTTAGCGTCGGATGAGATGGTCTCTGCATCATCCATGCTTCTGAGAGATATGGCCGCCTCACCTGCTGGTCATCAACCTCCTTCTTCTCTTGCAGGCCTGGAATCATGACCAGTAAGCTTGGGCTCAGGTCCTCCTTGTTGAATGTGAACCCCAAGTCCCTAAAACCTTGTACCTCTTCCTCTTCCAAATCACTCAAGCTTTTCCTGCTCCAGCTCTGGCTCAGTGGCCTTAGATCCCCACTCATCCCTCTTCTCAGTGACCTCCTTGGTATGTTTGGCCTTGAACGCAAGCTCTATGCATGAATATGAACAAACACTGCTCATCACTGCAATATTTATTTTCTTATAGATAGATCAATACATATATTCATATAATCACTGACCTTATTTAATGGTTGATCATTTCTGTGGGAGGGAATTGATGGGCTCGTGTCAAAAGAGCTCAAAGAACGTTGCAGTAAAGGCTTACTTGTTCCACTTTTATTTGTGCTCTTCTTTTCCTTCATAAATTTTTCTTCTCCCATGTAAGAAGGCAACGATGGAGCTCTTTGCAGACTCTGGTCTTTCAAGCTGGGTACATCAGTTTTATTGTATGGATCATCTTGATCAGGATTGGAGATCACCATTCTGCTGATTTCTTCACTCCATTCCTGTTTTGGAGCTTCATGATCTGTTGCTGTGGAAGTCAACCCTTCATGGTTCTTCATCTCCATCTCTCTGCAGCTTCCAAGGCCACCACCTTCTAGTACTCCTACTCCATTAAAAAGCATGTTGTGATGAAACCAAAGCTCGTCCAGAAGCTCAATCGCCGCCATTTTCTCCTCTGATCTGCAATTCAAGCAAAACCCACATGGCTCCTCTCCTTCCATCTCATCAATCAATGACCAACTCTGGAATAGCTCATGATCAGGGTGCAAAATACCCAGTTTTGCTTCTTAGCTCAAATTTCCAACTACAATAATTGACAGTACCCGTGTGGCTGACACATACAAAAATATATGCAATAAGTAAGCAGCTGAATTGGATATCTCTGAAGTGATGTGTACTTCAAGCTTGCAGATTCATAGGAGATATGTGCATGGTATTATTTTTTCATCTCATGGGTTATTAATAAAAACGGCAGTCTTTTCAGATCCCGTTTTGATTGAATATGATGTTGACCCATTATGCTGAAATGATAGGGAGGTATGGTTGAAACCAAGATCTGGATAAATTCATCCTAGAAATTATAACCAGGCAAATTATTTAACCACACCAGTTACTCATTATTGTGCAAAAGAAGCCAATCCAGCTATAACTGTATACATGAGTTGGCACATGGAAGGTAGCTGCACCTCCTCATCATACAATGGTAAATTGGCAACTGCTGCATATTTTGAGCCTAGAAAATTGGTCCAACTTTTTAAGTAGTCATTAAGTTTAAAATATTAATTGATATCATGCAGGTATCAATCTGATTGAAGCAATCAACTAATGATAAAAAATTAACTACCAAGCTAAGAGCATCTGCTGCTGGTTGATGTAGTTATAAGCACATCCAAAATCTTAACGTCTTGAGAAATACTTTGAGAAAACCTTCTTTATTTTTATTGTTCTTGAACTCTACATTGGATAGATAAAAATGCGACTTCTTCCCTTAGTCAATATCTTATCTCAATTCAATTATTGATACTCTCAAATATTGGATGTATTTAAAAATAACATTCAATATTCGCGCATATAGATGTGATTAGATACTTTTAAATTGTGGGCTTATATAAAAACTAGGGCCAATAAACAAACACTCGAATTAATGAGTTTTTTTATTTTTTAAAACTATTTTAATGTATAAATGTATAAACTATAAAAATGTAATGGTTCCACTTAAATGAAATATATTGCCTTCGAAATAGGTATGAATGCAACACTTTCTGTTTGAATTTTACTTTTTTACGACAAAGATTGAATTTTTAATTTTCTTTCAATATTTATTAGACCATAGTTGAAACAAAATGCAATAATTGCTTTAGATAGGCAATGAATCAGAGCCTATCAAGGGTATGTAATTGAATTCTTTTGCCTTTATAATTTATGTTTTAAAAGTAAAACAGGTTTCTTTGTAAGGGAAAAGAACAGGCTTTGAAATCATTAGATGTGACGCAAATGAGGAGACATGTAGCCAGTTGAAGAATATCCAACGAAAATGGGCCCCTTAACTCCACATGCCCAAAATATCAGCTCATAATAATATAATATATATATATATATATATATATATATATATATATATCCGATTATGACTTTTGTGACCTATAATTTATGGAAAAATTTGCTTGCGTCTCTTAGTTGTGCCCCAAGAAATATATTAATAATTAGACACTAAGTAGCCAATACTAATAACATTGCCAGCAAGTCAGATCCGTCCCCATCTTACATAAGAAATACGTGACCCGAACTCGAACGGAACTGAAATATATTTTTTTAACTTAAACTTGAACCCAACTCAAATTTAATTTTGCAATCTTAGACTTGAACCGAACCAGAAGTAATAATAAATATATTATATATATTTATATAAAAAATTAGCAAATAAAATATTTTATGATAATTATTCTTATTTATAATAAAATCTAATGTATTCTATAATATATATTATATTTATGTACAATACTTTATAAAAAAAACTAAAATTAAAAAAAATTAAATATGTAACGTGTTTGGGCCCTTATAAGTTGGGTCCTTCGAGATTGAAACTCAAACCCGATATGAAATATGTACAAGTAAAATCCGAACCTATAGGCCCAAGCTCGAAATGGTTAAACCCAAACCCGATATTTTTGGATCAGATCTCGTCTAGTCAGGTTTCGTGTTTATCATGGCCTATTGGCAACAGTAAATGCAAACGGTTACTTGGTCGTACCCGATCAGACCAATTTGCCATCATAATATTTCTTATTAGAGATATATTTGATAAATATTGAAAATTTAATGTAATTATTTTTATAATAAAAAATAATAATATAAAGTCTAACTTCTATAACTACCACTAAATCCTTATGAATTATCACATTATAGCTAAGATTTGTCAGGGAATAAGTGTACAAAATTATGCTTCATCATGTTCTCTCAAAAAATTAGAATGTAAAATCTTGCGTTTAGCTGCGTGATTTGTATTATAATGCTTCCTCGTAGCAGAGTATAAAAAATTACAGTACATATAATGATCATCAAATACTCTGCATGAACAGCCAATGAAATTGCATTTGTTAAATTGAGCAAAATTTTTAAAAAATGATCAATAATTAGAATACGTGATATATATGTGTTTTTTTGGCTCAAATACAAAAAACCAAAATCCCAATGCAATTTAACTATAAAAGCATCTGAATTGTAGACACAACCGCATAAATGGTATATGCAAGTTTGTCAAGCAGTATACAAAAGTAAAGCCCACCCGCGGATTACCCATTCTTTCTTCACTAATTTTCTGCTTGAAAGTTGCAACCATTGTACACTAAGGGCCATGATTACCATAACCCGCTCCTCAACAGCATATGTAATATTGCTAAACTTGCCACCTCTGTCATCTTTGTAAGTCCTACCAACCATTTCAATCTTCCTTGTGATAATCAAATATTAATCTACGTGCAGTGTAGCGCATTAGCACTTCCGATTGATTGCCACCATACTTGCATAGAAACCAGCAATGGCTTCTCCTCCCTCTGTTTCATGCAACTTCTTCCTTTCCATGGCCGTCTTGGTTTCTGCCCACTTCATCTCTGCTTCCCCCATAGACTTTGACGTCGGTGGCACCAGCGGCTGGGTTGTTCCTAATGCAAACAACTCCAGGTTCTACAACGTCTGAGCCTCCAAGAACCGATTCATCGTAGGCGACACCATTAGTGGGCATTGCTACAGATCTTCAGATCATTACCATGTTTTATTTAATGCATTCGACAATGTGATTCTCTTCTTATGTGCCCATGTCTATGTCGGATTCCTTTGACTAGTTTTAAGCATACGCACACTTGTGTAGCCTTCAAGTACGATAAGGATTCGGTGATGGCAGTGAATGAGGAGGACAAGCAATGCAACGCCAACCATCCACTCATCTTCTCCAACACTGGCAAGTTCACAGCGGAGATCAATAATAACTCTAGAAAAGAGTTATTATTATTTGTATTTTATATTGAGTTTTGTCATGTTTCGAGTGGTTTATATATCAATTTTATCAGTTTAAAAATTTATTAGATATTATTAATAATGCGAGAAATTATTGTGATTTTGCTGTAAAAAATTGCTAATTAATGCTATTCTAACAAGGTATAAGATAGAAGACGATGCTTAGCGGGAATTTGTAGCAACTACTTTAAGGATAAATAAGATCTTTAAAGATAAGCGTGATCTTCGTGAAGATATGCTCTAAAGATCTTTAGAGATATGGATATCCTTAAACATTAAGGATAAACATGATCTTCATATGATATTTTTATTAATCTTTAGAGTTGTGGATAAACACAGAGAAGTTCTATATAAAGGGACATCCTCTTGTGAAGAAAAAAAAAGAGGAGAACAATATTAGACGGCTAAGAGACGGTACGAAAGATAAGAGAAGGAAGACAAAGAATTTAGATCAGAAGAAGAAGAAGCTTTCTTCAAAAGAGTTTTTCTTTATTTTGATTTACTTTTCTTTGTAATTAAACAATGTTTTTCATATCACAAATGAATTTCTTATGTTTAATCGAAAGCTTTATGAAGTAATTCTTTTCTAGGATTTTCAATAACAACTACTACATGGATTAATAAAAGTTATTAATTTTTATTTATGTGATTATGATATTGGATTATCTATTTTATTCTATGCATTAATATTATCATTAGCCTAATCACCTATTGATTGATCTAGAGATTTGATCTTGTCTAGAAATAGAAAGATTAAATTTGTCAGGAAATAAAATAGCCTTTGTTCATCTATTTTAGATGATTCACATATGAGATAGAGATATACACAATTTCATAGAGATACGAGAGTTGGGTGCGAGTGATAAGTTTATGGTGAATCTAAGAGATGTCATAAACAATTAATTCCCATAGTTAATAATCCAAATGTGCAATTCATAGGTAGAAGTTATAACTTTAATTACACAGAGCACTAGGTAATATTGAAAATCCTAGGTTTGTCGTCTTGAAATTAGTATTTGATTTAAATATTGCATTTTAGATTTGTTTAGTTTTAATTTATAATTAAATCACTCTTTGAATTTTTTTTCAATTAAGTATAATTAATTAAATTAATTTTGGTCATTGAAAATTTTAGTAATAATTCTTCGTGGGACAATACTTGCTTATCATTTTATTACTTGATTCGGCACGTGCACTTGCGTTATGATTTTCACATCAAGTTTTTGGCGTCGTTGCCAGGGAATTAAACTAGAATTTGATTTTATTAGAAATTAGTTTAATTGTTTGCTTAAATTGTTCTCTATCTCTTCTTAAGTTTTATTTTTTATTATTATTTAATTAGGTAGTGTGTAGTGCATGCAAGGAGAAGGTACTAAAGAGCTAGAGCCATATAACCCAGAGATCGAAAGAACTTGTCGGCGACTACATCAAGAGGCTAGAGTTAGGAAAGCCAAAGGAATAATAATCTTCCATTGACAGCCAATGATGATAACACAAAAGCTCTGGAAGAGTTTGCATTTCCTATTTCTACTTAAAGTTATTTGCTTCAATTGGTGGCCTGAGAATGTTTGAATGTAATCCGTCTAAAATAGGAAGTGCAAACTCTTTCAGAGCTTTTGTGTCATCATCATTGGCTGCCTGTGGAAGATTATTATTCTTTTGCCCTACCTCCATTGCTTTCCTAACTCTAGCCTCTTGATGTAGTCGCCGACAAGTTCTTTCGATCTCTTGGTTATATGGCTCTAACTCCTTAGTACCTTCTCCTTGCATGCACTACACACTACTTAATTAAATAATGATAAAAAAAAACTTAAGAAGAGATGAGAACAATTTAAGCAAACAATCAAACTAATTTCTGATAAAATCAAATTCTAGTTTAATTCCCTGGCAACGACGCCAAAAACTTGATGTGAAAATCATAAAGCAAGTGCACGTGCCGAATCAAGTAATAAAATGATAAGCAAGTATTGTCCCACGAAGAATTATTACTAAAATTTTCAATGACCAAAATTAATTTAATTAATTATACTTAATTGAAAAAAATTCAAAGAGTGATTTAATTATAAATTAAAACTAAACAAATCTAAAATGAAATATTTAAATCAAATACTAACTTCAAGACGACAAACCTAGGATTTTCAATATTACCTAGTGCTCTATATGATTAAAATTATAACTTCTACCTATGAATTGCACATTTGGATTATTAACCATGGGAATTAATTATTTATGACATCTCTTTGATTGACCGTAAACATATCACTCGCACCCAACTCATGTATTTATATAAAATTGTGTATACAAAATGATATTTTAATCAATAGGTGATTAGGCTAATGATAATATTAATGCATAGAATAATATAGGTAATCCAACATCATAATCACATAGATAAAAATTAATAACTTTTATTAATCCATGCACTAGTTATTATTAAAAATCCTAGAAAAGAATTACTCTATAAAGTTTTCGATTAAACACAAGAAATTCATTTGTGCTATGAAAAACATTGTTTAATTACAAAGAAAAGTAAATTAAAATAAAGAAAAACTCTTTTGAGAAAACGTCTTCTTCTGATCCAAATTCTTTGTCTTCCTTCTCTTGTCTTTTGTACCGTCTAATGTTGTTCTCCTCTCTTTTTTCTTCACAAAAAGACGTCCCCTTATATAAACATCTCCTTGTTTATCCGCAATTTTAAAAATTATTAAAAATATCTTATAAAGATCATGTTTATCCTTAACGTCAAAGGATATCCATATCTCCAAAGATCTTTACAACATATCTTCACGAAGATCACGCTTATCCTTAAAGATTTCGTTTATCCTTAAAGTAGTTATTACAAATTCTTATTAGTAGGTTAAGAATCGTCTTTTAACTCTTATACCTTATTAATAATATCTAATAAACTTCTAAACTGATAACATTGATATATAAACAACTCAAAACATGACAACACTCAATATAAATTATAAAAAATAATAACTCTTTTCGGTATTGCTCCATGCTTACGGTCATTACGATTTTATTATAAAATAAGTTGCTCTCTTTTTAGAAAAACAGAAGAACCGAGAAACAATTTGCAAACAAATCTTAAAAGCCGCTCTTGTTGTCAATAACAACAACTACCAGACTACAACATCGTCGTCTTCTCCAATTAGAAAGTCCAAAACCGTGCAAGTAATGGTTCAACGGGCAGCAGCTCGAACCTGCTCCACGTCGCCATCTTACCATGGTTCGGCTTCGGCCACATTATGCCATTCGCGCAGCTATCCAACAAGGTCGCCGGCGTCAAGTTCACCTTAGTCTCCGCTCTGGGCAACGTCACCAGCACCCGCGCCTCCCTCAAGTCGCCCGCTGGCAACCCCATCGGCGTCGCCCCCGTCAGCGCCCCTCCTGTCAAAGGCCTCCCGCCGGGGTCGAGTCGACGGCGGACACCAGCTCCGTCGCCATGGGCGATCTCCTCAAGCTGGCCATCGACAAGATGGCTCCGGACATCGACGCCCTCCTCGCCGAGCTCCGCCCGCACGCCGACTACGACTACTGCCATGACTGGCTTCTGGGCGTGGCCGGTCGGTTGGGCATCAAGGCCTTGTATATCTCCGTCGTGAGTGCTATGTGTAGTGCTTCAATATCGCTCCAGCGAGGAAGCCCCCCGGCGCTGCCACTCCAAGCGTGGAGGACATGAGGAGGCCGCCTCCGGGGCTGCTTTCGGCAGGGACGTTGAAGAGGTTCCAAGCGGAAGACAATCTTTTCATCTTCATGGAGTTCGGCGGACCTAGCCTCTACGATCGTTCCATCAAATGTATCCCAGGCGCCACCGCAGTGGTTACAAGGAGTTGCATGGAAATGGAGGCCCTGTATATAAGGTAAACTTCTCTACATTGGATGATCTGTAATAATAATGTAGTTTACGAAATGATAGCTTTTGTTGGTTTAGTTCTATGTATATTTAAAAACACTTTTGGTAATTAACCACTAATTAATGTCTCTTAGCCTTCTGCTCTCCCTTCTAAGTTTCTTCAGAAAGCAAATTGTTTTTGTGATTTAAATAAGATTTGGGGAAAAAATTTAAGGTCTAATAAATGATGGAAAACTTACTCATTGTTAAGGCTACTAGCTGAGCAAGCCAATTCGCAAGTATTTAGTGTTTGGTTTGGCTCGATTCAATAACCGGGGCGGATATGGTATATCATAAGGGATTTACCTTTTCTATTGATTCCTACGGATTGGATCAAAAAAATTCTTAATTCAAAATTCGATATTTAAATACTCTCTACTTGAATTCGTATCTTATGATTCTAGTTTGAGCAAGGCAGTTCAATTCGACTTGGTTATAACTCGAACACAACTCGAAATCGATTTGTAACCAGACTCAAAATCGACTCGTAGCCCAACTTGAACTCGATTCGATAAAATAATATAATAATATACATAATATCCATTGTCTACTTAAAATACATTTAAAATTATAAATAAACTATGTACTAAATGATGACGGTGGTGGGAGCATTTGATTTTTTATTTTTTTATTAAACTTAGGTCATCCTTATAATCGAACTATCTAAATTAAATTTAATTATAACTAATTATATTTATTTATATACAATATAATAACAAAATAGTGTGATACTTCAAACGAGAGGTCTTCAAATTAAAATGCTATAAAAAAATATTCGAATAAATTTCAAACATATACTTTAAAAATTTGTTTGAGGTTGAGTTCCGCTCGGGTGGGCGTTTACCTGCCCTAATAATTTCTGCCTTTTATTTTTTTAATTTTTTTGGAAAAGTGCTTCGGCCGGTGTTTCTTGGAGTAAATTGCCGAACGCCTGAGATAAGTCGAACCAAGGCATAAGCCTTCTGCATTTCTTCGCTGCTGCACCTTTGACATGCGCCCCATGATGCATGAATCGGCCGATTCCGTGCGGAATCGGCCGATTTAAATCGGATCGGCATCGCGCCGATCCGATTTCGGGGCCGACTCGGCCTCGGAATCGGCCGAGTTCGGCCAATTCCGACCGATTTAACTCGGAATCGGAATCGGCCAATTTAAATCGGAATCGGTTTTTTTATGAAATTATTAAAATACCCTAGGTATGATTTTTATTAAATTATTTAAGCATGGGTAAAATGATAATTTGGATTTTAAAAACCTAAAATCAAACCCGCTCCCCCCGCGCTGCCGCCCCATTTCCGCCCTCCGCCGTGCTCCCCGACTCCGGGCTTGCCGCCGACCGGGCTACCGACCTCGCCACCGACCTTGCAACGTCGCCGCCGATGTGTGGCCGGACCGAATCGGGCTGTGACGCACGAATCGCCGCCGACTCGCTGCCGGCTGCGGGCCGCCGATTGTTTGTCCGACCGGGCTGCCGACATCCTCCGACATCACCGCCGCGAGACTTGCCGCCGACCGGGCCGGCGGCGGCGGCGGCAGGGGGTAAAGAGTGGCATTCTCGTAATTAAAAGTTGACTCGAGTCTAACTTGAGTAAAAAATAATAATTAATTCTAAATAATTTAAAAAAAAATCTTAAAAAATATTTAAAAATATCAGAAACTATAATACACAGAATAATATCAAAATAACATCAATACCCAATTTTAATATATTTATATTATAAATTGTCAAATTATTATATATGACCGATTAAATTAATTTAGACTGATTCAACTGAACCGATTCTTGGCCGATTCAGACCGATTTCAACCGATTCCGATTCCGATTCCGACTCTATGAAAAACCGATTCCAATTCTGATTCCGATTATGCAACCATGTATGCGCCACGGTGCACCACTATCTTGCTCAAAGGCGCTATACTCTCCTCGTCACCCGTCACTTCTCTATGGCGCAACGTAATCAGTGCCAAGGCACAAGCCTACAATAATCTGAACCCGATTTCTTCATCTTTCATGGCTCCAAATCCTCAATCCAATAATTACACCTGCTCGATAATAACATAAATATACATTAAACATTCAATTGATCAGACAATGCAATGATTTTTTATTTGTATTAAAATACCTGTAATTCACCAAAAATTTAGCAATGATCATTAAATGCACAAAATATAATAACACTCCTTTACATAATTATCAAATACTATGGAGAAAATGTCAATTACTTACCCTTCAAAATGTAAACTTTTTCTATCTTGTTTAATTGAAAACAAACATTTCATTCCGATGAACTTGTCTTGCACCTTATAATGTTATTTACTTATTAATTATCTTGGTTGTGTTTTCACTCGTTTGTTTACGTCCATTAAGGCGGAACATGGGAAACCTGCCATTCTATCCGGTCCTATCATCCCCTATACACCGGCCGGGGAGCTAGACCCGGAGTGGCGCAATTGGCTGGACAGGCACCCGGAGAATTCCGTCATCTTTTGCTCATTTGGGAGCGAGACCCGGCTTGAGGAGGAGCAAATAAGGGAGCTCTCACTTGGGCTCGAGATGACGAAGATGCCATTTCTTCTCGTGCTTAATTCATCCAAGGAGGGGAACAATATTGGTGTTGTCCCGCCGAAGGGATTTGAGGAGAGGGTGAAGGGTCGAGGCATGGTGAGGACTGGCCAATGGGTGCCACAGCAGCACATACTGGGTCATCCTAGCGTGGGCTGCTTTTAGAACCATGGCGGGTATGGCTCACTGTTGGAGGGTCTGATCCATGGTTGTCAGATGGTGCTGCTCCTCCGCAGAGGTGATCGGTTCTTCAATGCTATGGTGGAAAATATTAACGAGTTCTATATATACTTAGGAAAATAAATTAACTTTTAGATTAAAAGAGGCCGTGATACCTATTAAAAATCTCTTTTGGAGGCCCAATTTATAAAAGAGAGTTGTTGGGTTTATCTCAAAATGGTCGTAGATAAGGTTGGTGAGCTGTATATATGGTAATAGGATAAGAAAGCCTTATTTATGAGTTAATTTTTAGATTAAGGATTAAGAGAAGGCGTGACACCTATTATAAGTCTATTTTGGGGGCCTAAAACTTGGTAATAGGGGCCAAAGAAGTAGTATCAGAAATTAGTTAGGGCCCAAAAAATGGTATCAGAGCCAAGGAGATTTGGTATTTGCCTATACCGATGTGTAAATGGGAGTTGATAAAGTTGTTTGGTTTATCCTATGGTGAGTTGTATATAAGCTAATAGAAAAACTTTATTCCTTAAGTTCTAATAGGAAAAATTTATTCCTTAAGTTAACCTTTGGATTAAAAGAAATTTGTTTTAAGTCTTTTTTGAGGGCCTAAAGGGCCCAAGAATAGGTGACAGGGTGGAGGTGAGGAGGAGGGACGAGGACGGGTACATAAGGAGGGAGGATGTGTTTGAAGCGGTGTAAGCAGTGACGGGTGAGAGTGCTGCAGTGGAGGAGCTGGGGAAGAGGGTGAGGTCCAACCGCAAGAAATGGATGGAGTTCTTCCGAGACGAGCAGGTCCATCAGATCATAACCAACTTTGTGGAGAAGATGAAGCAGGTCATCTTTCGTTGATTGTAATATTCACATTTCATGGTTTTGTCTTCTCGCCTCCAGTTTTACTCACCGTTGAAAAAATCGGCCGATTCTACTTATAATCGGCCAACTTTAATCGAATCGGGCAAAATCCACATCAAATTTGGGTGGAATCGGTTTTTGAATCGGTTTTGGGTAAATTAATAAAATACCCTTAATTTTATATTATATAAATTATTTATACATGGGTAAAATAGGAATTTAAAGTTTATAATGATAGAAATACCCCTTGTTCTCCCTCTGCCGCAGCTGTCGCCCCTTCGCTCCGGTAGGGCGGGGTAGGGCCGAAGGGGGGGGGGTGCGGGGCTGGTGGTGGGAGGCTGGGCCGGCGGGGGGAGGTGGGGTCGACAGGGGACAGATCGTGGCCGATAGGACTAGGGTGGCAGGCGGGGTAGATGCGCGAGGGGGATGGGGCGGGGCTGGCAGGAGGAGTCTGGGCGTGGAGGGCCTGCAAGGGGAGGCAGGGCAGCGACGGCGGGGGTGAAGAGCGGGAGTAGTATTTTCGTAATTAAAAGTTGACTTGTTTCAGACCCAAGTAAAAAATAATAATTAATTAAAAATAATTTAAAAATCTAAAAAATATGAAAAATATTATAAAATATAATACACACAATATCAAATTTATATTAATATTTAATTTTTATATATTTATGTTATGAGTTGTTAAATTATTATATATAACCGATTTGGACTGATTCAACTGGACCGATTCTTATCCGATTCCGATTCTTTCGAAATCCGATTTCGATTCCAATTCTTTCGAAATCTAATTTCGATTCCGATTTCGATTTTTGCAACCATGAATTTTACTTAGACCCATTTTCTTTGGAGATGCTTGTTTGGCGCCTAATAATTAATATGCAACCGATCTGACAAAAAAATCTAAGTACACGTTCTACTTTGAGGTTTATTGTTCTAAAATTCTCTAAAAGGCAACATTAAGGGAAATTTTATTCACTTTTTAATTAAAAAAAGGTTGTCTTGCAAATAGAGTAATTAATTCTTCTTATAGAATTGATGTATCAATCCCTTTCATTATTCCTTCTAAATTGTAACTAGGGATGAATTTGGTGTTCCAATCTTCATCCAAATATTTTGGATTGGATTTGTGTTAGCAGTGATTATAACTAAACAACGATTTGGTCAATGCCGTCTGCTCTTTTGTTTCCGTCACCTTCTCGCAATACCACCCACGCAGCAAACCTACTCCCCAAACTCTGTTTATTTCCCCATCTCTCGTTCTGCTTGGTGTATCAAGTTTCAACGTGTATTACCTTATCACAAAATACGGAGCGGAGTTTGCTCCAAAAATTCAAAAATATCTGGATTGTTGTGTCGAACTTAATAGTCTAGCATTCAAGTTGGCTTTAAACAAGCTTAACTTATATTTATCAATGTTTTTTCTATAATTTACACTAAAAAAATATTTTAAGATTTAAGCTATTCTAATTTGTTATCCAGTCAGACTAATGTGCCTAAGGCGGTCTCTTTAAAAATAATTAATTAAAATTAAAAATTTATAATTAATTTTCAATAATAATTAAGATTTTATTATATAAATATTAGATGTGAAACTAAATTTAAAAATTTTACGGTGATTATTTTACGTATAAATTACATAATCATGAATTTATACTTTAAATTCATATTAAAAATGTGAATAAGACATTTTTTATCCTTTCAAATAAAATTTTTTGAAAGAAACTGAAATATTTTCCAATTTTTTTTCAAAAAAATATAGATATTTGATTCGGGAGGGATAAACTAGGATTTGGTTCATTTACTTTAAGGTCGAACACCAAAATGACTTACAATGGAGTCGAAATCTGAATGTATTTCTGATAACTACTTCCAAAAACTATCCAATAAATTATCATTTCATTCAATAAAAACATCATTAGTCATTCATCATTAAGCCATCGAATCCTAATTTCCGAGATTACCATTCACTAATCCCAATTAGAAAATTCCCTCATGTCTCGTAAGTCCGGCCCCACACCGGTATTCGCTGTCTTCCCCCTTCCCAAATCCGTGTGCATCCCACACATCCCCGATCCCATGGCGACGCACCGCGTCCTACGCCGCGGCGCCGCCGCCGCCCTCCGACCCACCACCGCCACAGCCGCCGCTCCTCGCCCGCACTCCTCCTCCGCGGCGGCCTCCGCCCCAAAGACGAAGACTTTCTCCATCTACCGGTGGAACCCGGACAGCCCCGGGAAGCCGGAGCTCAAGAACTACGAGGTCGACCTCAACGCCTGCGGCCCCATGGTGCTGGACGCCCTCATCAAGATCAAGAACGAGCTCGACCCGACCCTCACCTTCCGCCGCTCCTGCCGCGAGGGTATCTGCGGCTCCTGCGCCATGAACATCAACGGCTGCAACGGCCTCGCCTGCCTCACCAAGATCGACAAGGCCGAGGCAGCGCCGACGATGATCACGCCGCTGCCCCACATGTTCGTCATCAAGGATTTGGTGGTCGACATGACCAATTTCTACAACCAGTACAAGAGCATCGAGCCCTGGCTCAAGAGGAAGTCGCCGGCACCGGAGGCCGGCAAGGAGATCCCACAGAGCAAGCAGGATCGGGCGAAGCTCGATGGCATGTATGAGTGTATCCTGTGTGCTTGTTGTAGCACGTCGTGCCCTAGCTACTGGTGGAACTCCGAGTCCTACCTCGGCCCCGCGGCTCTCCTCCATGCCCACAGGTTTGAGACTTTGTTCTAAATCATACCGTCTTTTTTTTCTTAACGTTATATTTTTGTGATATATTGTTGTTAATTATGCTTGTGTTTTTGGTTTCTGATTGGAGCGATGAGTCTCTGTGCTTAAGATTTGTTTAGATTATTGGAAAGATGCAACTTTTGACGGTATTGACCTGGAAGAGACTAGGGGATCTTAGCCAGTTCTTGGGAATTATGGTAGTTGCCATTTATAAACTTTCTGATTGGAATTGTTGTGCGATCTATGTCATTTGGGTTGTGAAGAAATATTAGTTATGAAGGTTGAAATTAATGTGACTGAGTTGTTGGAGTTACTAGATTATTTGACTGATAATCTACTACGCCTATTTTTTTCCTTTTTCTTTTTTGATTATGGAAGAGGCCTATAGGATACGATGATTTAAGCTACTATTGTCGACGGTCATTCTTAGTGAAGAATAGAAGGACCTTTAACTAGTTGATGAAGGCTTACACCTGCATCGTGCTGCTTGTTTACCATAGCGGAATAATTTTTCAACACAGCATGACATGCTATGAAGTTTATTACTAGCAAATAGAATTAAAAAAAAGAAGATTATAATCATTGACGAGCCTCTTGTTTATGATGAAGTGGGAAGTAATCTGAAGGATCATGATATTAGCAAACAGACTTTGATGAACTCGAACTATGGCTGCTCGGTAAGCTAATTTGCACTTTAAACATAATGTAACAATGAAGTATTTTTGACAGGAATGTTGCAGAAATAATGTGCTGACTTCTTTTTACATGGCATTAAGACAGACTCTACCATTCTAGGCGAAATAGATCTAGGGGTGATCTTATTTTACTAATATGGATTTGACATATACGCTGGTGCAGCTGTTCAGGTGCAGAAAAGACTTTTTTTTTGCTTATAAATTATTTATACATATATGAATATGTGCATGGTTGATCCTGGAAGTTCAAACAACATTTTTTGTTCAAACTATGATACTTGTTTGTATTGTTTCTATTGATGTTGTATTGCTTATGTGAGGTATTTTCATCAACTTCTTTGGGGAGATTATAGTGAGGGAG
Source organism: Piper betle (assembly GCA_033002965.1). Taxonomy (NCBI): domain Eukaryota; kingdom Viridiplantae; phylum Streptophyta; class Magnoliopsida; order Piperales; family Piperaceae; genus Piper; species Piper betle. The sequence goes on from JAURVB010004681.1 coordinate 25,182, forward strand.
TATTTTATTTCTGGACTTATGATCTACTTATGTTGTCTATGCAGGTGGATACAAGACAGCAGGGATGAGTACACCAAGGAACGCTTGGATGCAATTTGTGACGAGTTTAAGTTGTATCGTTGCCATACAATCCTCAACTGTGCCCGTGCCTGTCCCAAAGGTTTGAATCCCGGGAAGCAGATCCAATCTATCAAAGCTCTTCAGCTTACCAAGGCCGACCTTTAGAAATCTTATCATCTTAAGATGACTGAGTTTGGAACGTTATCCATTTTAAACCCAATAAGGAGCTGCAATTTAAGCAGTCATGGCACATTTTGTACTGTTTTGTTGCCTAAGTTTGAAAGTCCATTTTCATCAGAAGCATAGCGTAAATGATTATCTACAGACGCTTCCCATCTTTGATGGGTTTTTCCTGCATTGTTGATTGTTGTGTGATGTAGGTTTTGTATGACATGTTATTCAGAGTTTTGACATTTTTGTATCCAATGGGTGAATTACCTCTGGGGCTTTTCCTCAAACTTTAACATATATTGGTGCTTGATGGTTTTTTATTGAGTTCGCCGTCAAAATGTTGTGGCTTGCGATTAAAGAGTATTATGCACTAGAAGTCTGCATGCTAACTAATTCATATTGGTAGATAAAGAGTTTTATTTCGTCATATATATATTGACCCTATGTCATCTCATTCTTGATAAAGTTGTCATAAGGTGATATAGTTCCCTAACCTTCTTTGCCTGCAGTGTATTAATTAATGCCCATAACCAGTTAGGTGATCAGGCTTCCGGCCTTACGTAGTAGGAAATACGTAAGTGATGAAGTAGTTCAGGAAAGCTTGTAGTTGTACCTCACAGCTCATTCATACAGCAGGTATATAAACTAACACTCTGCATATGTGAACAAACAAAAAAACTGGTTCCCAAACATGAAAGAATATAATCATGATACTTGATAAACATATTTCTTCGTTCTGTAATGGAAATTTTTATCGTAGGCACCCTCTGTCTCCGACCCAACTGTTTATGCTTGGCGATAATGCATATAATATAGAAGGTGCAAAAGCAGTGGCCATAAAACAAAGCAAATTGGGCATCTATATAAACTAAGAAACCAGTTAACAGAGGATAATGAGATGCAGGCATAATGAAATCCTTGACAATACTTTGTCTATGTGCTACTATGCTCTTTATGGCTTCCCCATCCACTTCTCGACTCACATCTTTTCTCAATCTACAAGATTTTCCACAATCAGACACATTCATCATAAGAGGTAAGCCCAAATAGTATAATAATCATAGTCTCAAACACCCCCCAAAAAAGGTTCAACCATGACTCAGGTTACTCTGATTTGTCATTGTTTAATTGATATTCTATACCAAGGAAATTGCTCTTTCAATCCAGTTGTCTGGTCTGAGTTGATATATCAATGTGACATATGTTTGGATATAGTCACTGTGAAAGAGGATAAATCTGATTTTTCCTGTCTACCAAACATTCAATAGATTGAGCTGATCTCTAGAAATGCTTACTTACTAATTATGTAAGCTTTTCAAGTTCAATTATATACAATAAATTCTTCTATTGAGCATCAAACCCTTGTTTATCACATACTACATTCGGAAACACTATTAAGGCTAAAGGATGGGGCCATATTTAATATGTCTCCTCAAGGTATCTTGTTCCATAAGACTGCTTTCAGCATAGCAAACCCAACAGCTGTTGACAAGCAATTTCAGAATATTAAAACTTTGCTCGTGCATAGAACATTTATCTTAACAGTTTTGTCTTGCAAGCAAAATAAAAGCATATACTTATTTGCAGGTTGCAACAATAATTGTGAAGTTTCATGTTGCTACTGCAATATGCACAAAAACCAGCCTACATGTGAAAGATGCTGTCAAGCTAAGGTTTGATGATTCGAGTACAAATGTTAGAGGAAGAAGAAGGAAAATGGAGCCTGTCAAGGAATTAAAAAATCAAACAAACAACCACAATTTTTTTCCTGTTAAGCAATACAACTTACCATGGAATTGAACTATGTCTTGTTTACTAATTTAAATGGGAATCTCCAGAGAAGTGCTCCAACAAGATTGTTCAATGAGTGAGAAGTGATAGGAACAATAACACTTGAGGTTGCGATGGTAGAGAGACCATAGCAGATCCCAACAAATGTAGCCCTGAGACATACAGTAAAGAGTGTAAACGTTGAAAATTGAATTATAGAACATGTATACATTGAAATATCGAACGAAAATAGTTGAGGATATGAAGTGAACAGCGGAAGCAAGCTATAAATGCATATTTTGAATACGCTGATTATTTAAGAATGTTTGATCAACAAAACATGGAAAAAGAAACAAAACGTCCATGAGAAGTGGAGCCTCGGTACAACTAGTAATTTTGGCCTTGTGAACTGTTGGTCCCAGGTCAAGTCAAGGAAACATCCTCTTGCAAAATGTCCGAGTCGAGGAACCAGCCTCAAGAAAAAGGTTACTTTCGTTATTGGTTCCTCAAATAAACGACACATTACCTTAATATAGAAAGATTGAGCTATTAAAGCGAAGTTATCAGCCTATTTGTTTGGGTTTGCATGAGATGATGGCAGAGCACTATAACATTAGCAAATTGACTGCAAAGAAAGAGCACAATCAACTTTTCAAAGACATAGGATAGCCAGAACATGCTGCAAGTAATTCGTTTCAGAAGCATATTTTATATCTTGTGTATAGCCATCATACTAAAAAGTTCATAATAAAATTACTCATACACAACAAATCAAGCATGTCAGTTTATCAGGAGACTTTATACGGGAACAAATATTGCAAAACGTATTACCAGACTGCAAAAGAATATTTTCGGCCACTGCCCAAGTGAAGAATGCCAAAGATAGCACCAACAACCAAGGCATTTTCCCATCTAAGACCAAGTAGAGGAAGCAGTGCCCCTCGAAACAGTAACTCCTGAAAATATTGTAGAAAACTTGTCACTGACTCTCCAGTTGCTTGTCATCTAATCTCAACTTAATTCATGTAAATAAGTTACCTCACTGATTCCAGGTAAGAATGCCACAATCAGATAATCCAAAGGGCTGAGTGGTCCAAGAATCTGAAAAGACTCAATTGTAATCAGGAAAGACACCCAATTTGCGGAAGCTTTCCTAACAGCTTGTTTGTGGGTCAAACATGGTAGCAGTTGCTACCAACTAAAAGCCAACATGTTAAAAGGTAGAATTTTGAGAGTCGTAAAGTAATTAACTGCATCAAACCTGTGTATTTGACACTTCAGAAGAATTGGCAAAGTCTGGCCATATATTGAGAAGCACATATCGGCAGGACGATATAAATAGAACAAGTCCTACAATCAACCCAAGCTGCCATATCTCAAAGGAAACTGCACAAGAAAATTGATTGCTCATGTGGATGCTTCCTTGGCTTAGAAATATCATCATTCAATGCCCCATATAAGTTGGCTATAAATATCATATACACGTTAATAAAATTGAAATCGTAAAACAACAGTTTTATACATATAACAACAGATGGTTACTTAGAAAGTTCTCATTGCAGCTCTGTCACCCTTTGGCTTGTCAAATTTCAATACAAATGTGTCCCATTTTCCACATTATTGACAACCAAGGCGATGAATTTTGGCCTTGTACATACTTGACAACCTTGATGAGTTAGCTATTACGTAGCTCAAAATAAGCAGTTTGTTTTCCTAGAAAATAAGCAATGGCATTTATAGTGGAGATTTGCAAGATGCTTTTCAAATTTATCCCATAGGTAAAAGATAAATGAAGGCTACAAACATGCATCTGTTAAAACACTCAATGATTCAGTGCAGAAGGTTGTAAATGAAACGCCAAGACCCGAGAATTTACATGACACTTCTGCCGAACAGTCATTAATAGGCCAGCCCTCCATGAACCCAACATGGGACACCTGCCCAACAAAATTGTTACATAACCTCTATAGTACAAGTTCTATCTTTTTCCAAAGTAAAACCCATATATTCAGTAAAAATTGTATCTTTTTTCAAAGTAGATACCAGAAGACATCATATTTCAGAACCTCTTTTCCTTAACGAAGAAAAGGAACGCATATCATTAGAAAATTACCTGCCGAATAGCCATTCCTAGAGCAAATATCACTCCACAAGTGACAAAGCACGCCTGTAGCACTGCTTCCCTGGTTGAGCTTGAGCCCGAATCCATGGCCGCTGACTCATCATTACCGTCAGAAGTTTGAAAAGTCTCTCCCACTGGTTTTTGAACAGTAAACTGATCCTCGACACCATTGGAAGTGGAAGGGACCTTATCTAATTGCAATTCTTGACCCTTTGATTTCTCTCTGTTTCTGCTGAGCTTAGATTTCCGACTTGCCGAGGCACGCACGTAATTAGCTCCAAAACCCTGCTATCCCCATTAGCACGCCATGTGTCAAAACAATACCATGTTTGTGATTGACAAAACGAAATTGCAACAGCGAAAATAACAGACCGATTTGGAAGGCAACGACGAGCAACGCCTTCCTGGTAGAAGTTGGAGACGTTGTTGTTACGTTTAGATGGTCGGAGAGATGAGCAAATGATGAAAGAGGAGGGACCACGTACCTTTGGGGAGTGTTGCGGTGGTCGAACAGAGATGCTGATGATGATGATGAGCACTCGTTTCGTGGATTGATTTGTTGAAGGCGTTAATGGTGGCAAGAATCGACATCTCTCGGCTTGGACTCTGATTTTGAGGTCGAAGCAAGAAGATGTAAAAACTGGCAGTGGAAGGGAGCTCTCACACCTGTTTTTGGAGCAGGTTTTACCGCGAGAAATGGGAAAGCGAAAATATTTGTTTTTAGTAGCATCATCACGTCCAGGTTAATTTCAAAAATAAAAAATAAAAAATATCTAATCTATTTTTATTAATAAAATATGTAAAAATTTGACCGATCAAAACACAATAAAAAAATAATTTTTTATATTTTATATTTTTATTTAATTAAAACATATTTTAAAATTATGTCTAAAAAATTATATTAGTATGCTCACCTTATTATTCAGCGATAATTTACTCGTAAAATTAAAATTTATTTAAAATATATGTTACGCATGGAATGATAATTTATCTGATATTCATAAAGAGATGTTTAGCATCGGCGACCACAGTTGGCATAATAATATTATGCAAATTTATATGAATTTTAGGTTAAAATAAAAATTAAAATGAATTAACTCTGATTGTATTAATTAAATTAAAAAAAATGAAAATTTATTTACGGCATAATCTTAGAGATTTGATGAAAGTGATTAAGCCGAGTTGGGCGTGGCTAAAAATTATTCAAAAAGAAAAAAATAATGGGGAGTAGGTCTGCTAATTGAGCGAGTTAACTCATGGTATTTGGTATTCGACTTGATTCGAACACGGCATTTAAATACTGAGTCAAACTCAATTTAAACTCGAATCTTACGAGTCGAGTTTGAACAAGGTTGTCTTCAACTTGACTCGACTCAGTTATTATTTAAAATCGACTTATAACTCGACTTGAACTCAACTTGATAAAATAATATAATAATATATATTATATCATTTGTCTACTTAAAATATATATAAAATTATAAATAAATATTATTATTAACTACGTACTAAATAATGATCATGGTGGGGGTATTTTATTTTTTATTTTTTATTAAATTTAGGTCGTCTTTATAATCAAACAATTCGGATTAAAATTTTAAAAAAATATTATTTGGCCCGGTTAAGATGGTATATATATGTCCTAATAAATTTAATTATAACTAATTATATATATTTATATACAATATAATAATAAGGTAATAGGATAACATAGATAGTAAATCTTCAAACTGAAAACTCTGAGGTTGTGGGTTATGCTAACTAGTTTTAAATGAGATTCTTTTATATTTTAATCGAGCTTAAATAAAATTTTTTTGACTTCTAATCCAGCCGATTTGAAACAACGAATAAGCTTATTTCAAGCTCGTTAAAACTAAATACTATGAGTATACTCGCACGCTAGTGAGGTCCGACTCCGTCGGCAGTACATGTGAGGAGAAATGGAAGCGGCGGCCAACTCTAGCACCGGCGCCACCGCAGCATCGGAGACGACGACGGCGAAGAAGGTGCTGGTGACGTTCGACGTCGACGGGACACTGATCAAGGGCTCCGGCCCTGCTTCCAACCGCCTCCACAGCCGTGCCTTCTCCCACGCCTTCCTCCACCTTTTCTCCCTCCCTCACGCCACCATCGACGCCGTCCCGGTCCTCCTCCCTCCCTTCACCCCTCACTTTTTACTCCCTTTCTTCTCTCCCTCACTTTTGTTTTTTTCTTTTCTTTTTCATCTGTAATGGCAGCATCATGGGCAGACCGATCCATTGGTGTTAGTGAACACCCTTGTTCACTATGGCATCCCGGTCGATGTACGATATACCTTTTCTCTACTTCTCTTCGGCGTTGTCTTCAAGACATTTTCCTTTTGCTTTTTTGTTGGTTGATTTCAGTTGCAATACTATATCTGTCGCTGTTCTAAATCAATCATTGTGGGCTAACATTTCAAAATTCTTGTTCTAGTGTAAAAATCTCATATGCCACTGTGGGGGGAAGAATTAGAGTGTTAATTTGACTGTGGGATCATGGATATATTCTTTAAAGATTGTGCCGCATCCATGAGATCTATGTAATATGGCTTGTAAATCTCCCAAGTTTACGATTGGATGATAAGTTATATAGAGTAGACAGCAGCGCAGGACTCGGGGATTTTTTTTTTTTTTGTATTAATCAAAACTTTTGTCTTTAAAATCTATACTCAAAAGAGTATTCTTACCATATAAAATTACATGTCAATGACATTACTTTCCTTATACACTTTCTTATAAATGCGGATTTCCAGTGGCTAATATCATTTTCCTTTAACAACTAAACTAACAACCATGATATTTTTTAAATATTACATAGAAACTAATATCAGTTTCAACTAGACTCTTACCTACTCAAAGTATTTGTGACAGCATTTTGTCTTCTAGCATTTCTCCGCCCCCCTGTTTTGTAAGTGTTGCTTCCTTAATTTGCTTTACCATGAGTATATATGATATGATTTCATTTGGTTGTTTAATTTTCTCCTCGTGAATTCTAATGTAGCTGGCAACAGAAAAGCTGCCAGAATTGAAGGCGAAAATGATTGAATACACACTAGAACATGCTGAGGACATTGGCGAGGGGCTCCATGTTCTCCCTGGAGTTGTGTCTCTCCTTGATGCTCTATCATCAAAGGACAACATATCCACTGGCCTCGTATGTTTCGCACTCTTCCTGTCTGTTTAAATGCAGGAATTCAATATATGCTTGGTCATTTCATGTTGGCTGTTAGTTAAACAACATAAATTCTACAATTATGTTTGCAACTGAACGAAATGGGGTAAAAAAACACTTATCTAAGAAAAGGCAAGATTACAGTACTTTAATCTGTGAGTACTGTTGCTTGGTACCCAACTATATCCTTTCATCATTTTTTCAGTTTCTTCAAATGGCAATCTTACATACCATGGTTGGCTGACTGATTTATTAGCGTATTCTGCATGTTGTCATCATTTAAACAAAGCAAATATTTATTAGCGTATTTCCAGTGACCTTTCTTTCTCTAGCTTTTTCCGAACTTCACCTGCAAGTATAATGAGTTATCTTTTTTTGTTCTTTTTGTATTTAGGTAACAGGCAATTTAGAAGAAATTGCATGGTTGAAAATGGATGGCCTAGGTATCAGGAAATACTTTACAGTACCCAACATTGGAGGGTAAGTTAATGAGAAATCGTTTTGTTGTTTTTAGTTTTGGTATAATTGTTAATGTTTTGTAATAGGTTTGGAAGTGATCATTCTGATCGAGGACAGCTCGTAAAAATTGCTGCAGAAAGAGCTGAAAAACTCTTTCCTGGAAAGTTTGACCTGAGAGTGCATGTTGGAGATACGGTAATCAAATGTTCATTCTCCGTAATGTATTTTTTACTTCAAACACATTGTTCATTTGTAAGATTGCTGGTATCGTCTTGCAACTCTGTCTGATATTGGTTTCTGTTTTTTGTTATTGCAAGTAAGAACCTTGAAGCACTAAATATATAGCTAGAATATTTTATACGTGCAGCCTAATGATATTCAAGCGGCCGAGTTTGGAGGAGCTTTGGCAGTTGGAGTGTGCACTGGCGCCTTTACTAAAAAGGAACTGGAACAGGCTAGTTCTGGAAGTGCTGTTATTTTACCTGACCTTGCTGATCTTCATTCTTTCTTGGGGCTACTGGGTATTGATGGTTGAAGTCACGGCCTCATGTCAGATTGTGATCTTCAATTATACTTGTTAACTGATATTATTAATTGATTACCGGCCATTGATTCATTCTCTGGACGGAAGTCAGTGCGTCTAATTATTGTGGAAGCTAAAGTCTCCAGTTTTGGAGGTAATTTTTACTTTTGCTTACATATATGTATTCTCTTGGGGTTGGACATCAATGGATTTGTCATTTTAGCAGAATACCACATTGCAATGCCTATCTTTTTTCAAAAATAAAATAAAAATCAATTGAAACTGGTGAGAGCGCATGAACTCCAAACTTCATACTGTTTGTTTTTCCCGTCAAACTGGAAGTCATTCACCTTTCCCTTGGCTTCCATCTTCTATATGGTACATCCTTGCGCCTTCCTCTTGTTCACTCTCTCCCTCCTATCATGATCCACATTTGCATCAGTGCCTGTGATCATGCATGTATCGTCGGGACTTCTAGAAAACACTGCCACCTTCTTACTGGTTCGAAGTACCAGCATTTTCGCTCTATCTGCATCTCACGCAGCTCTGCTCAATATGGATAACAAGTCCTTTTCTTTTGGAAGCATCTTGGTGCAAGCTGCGATGGTATTCAAGAGCTTAACCATCCATATTAAAATGGTCCATTAAAAGATTTGAGGATTTGATGGATAGTCTGGCTATAATTGATAGAAAGTTGAGACCACTTTTTTCCATGGACGTACATTAATCACCATTTTTCTACTATTATACTGGTAGGCTCTAGATCAGTTGGCGGCAACTCCACGGCGTTTCCTTGATCTTGCCTAATTGTTTTCTTAGATGGCGGCATGGAAATGAAAGTAATATCAGAAAAAATTGCTAATATTTCCTTAATGAAGAATAAAGAATTGTTTTTCTCGTTCCTCTGAAGAAGATGAAGTTTCTTGCATACAAATTGTTTTTTATTTATTCAAATCAATCTAATCTTTCACTACACAGTGTTACCTATTTATATTTATATTTTTTATAATTTATCAAAATACCTTTTGTAACAATCAGCAAACTTTCAAAATCCAACACTCTGTTCGTACAAAATACATCCTTAGCAAACGCAATTTGGCACCATTTGGTCATATTTGCCCCCTTACTGGGCCGTATACAGGCGAGATAAATTCGAGCCAAACAAAAATTGGCTCAACTAGTCTGATAAAATTGGCCAGGACTTGTCCATGTTTGAGCCAAATAATATTCACCATTTCAGGAACTTTAAAAAGCACGCTCGTTTGGCCTCACTTGTAAAATTATTAACATTTATTCATCCAGCTTTGATGTTAATTAGTGAAGAAAATTAACTTCCGAGTTGAGAACTAATAATATGCCCACAGGTTGCACAAAAAAATCATCACAAATGGTAGAACCTGCAATCTTCCGCCGTCTAACAGCAAATACCATCTGAAACTGGTGGATATTATAGCAGACAATCTAACATTCAAAGCACATGGTTGAGCCATGACCACTTCGTATAAGAAATACAAGCTATACACAAAATCCCTCCCATAAACGACATTCTTATCCTACCAAATTTAGAAGATACAAAGCTTATCTAACGCCCACCATAAACGAGCCCACAATACAAACACAACCGCCAACCATGCATGCTTGATGAGAAGGCCAATCCATTCAGTCTTCTTCTTCGACGGCTTAAATTCAGATCATTTATCTAATCTAATATGAACAACCACAGTATATAATACTGCAGGGGGGACACAGCTAATATTAGATTAGCTGGTCCAATTTGGATTTTTAGATACCCTAATCCACTTAATCATACTTAAACATCATAGCTCAGAAAAAAGATATTTAACATCAAATGAGAAATAAAATAAAATTTTGTCTGACTAGAAAAAATGTAAATGTATATTCTGGAGAAATTCTTATCATTTAATATGTTGCACATTATCATGCTTTCTTTCTTTAAAAAAAATTATAGGACATTATGCATCAATTCTTTTTCTGGTACATTTTCCCTAATCTTATGTGGGACATAGCTCATCCATCAAGTTTAATTCAGTTGTGAAACCAGCTGTGGTGAGCTTGAATGGTTTAATTTGAGGCTGTTATTTTTATGTGTTGGTGGGTTACAAATTCTTTTTCGATGCTTGCACTTTGATTTGCATTTCACTCTATTATATTTTAAAAGGGATAAAAGGAGGTCTTTTTTATACCTTCACCAAATTTAATCCCTAAAGCTTTTTCTTCTAATTTTGAAATGTTTGACTAAAAGTGAACTTTTTTTTAATAAATTGAGAAAATTATAATTGATGGAAGGACACATTCTTATTATTATTAGTATTTTGGCTTGCTCATTAATTCATTCATATACACATATATATAAAGACGACCAAGAATTGACATTTGAAAATCGTAATAATAATTGTTGAATTTGTCAAGCACTTAACTTGCTGAGGTTAATGGGCCGGTTTAGACAGTGAGATTCTTCGAAAAGTAAAGCCCATAATAGATTCAGGGCCCACTTAACCGTTAGCCCGTGAAAAGTGACGATTAAAAATTTTTCATTTTTTATATGTTTAAAAGAGGGAGCCTTTCATATATGGTATTGAAACAATTGATAAATAAAAAAGAGTGAATTTTTCCATAACCACACCAAAGTCGGTCATTTAAGTACATAACTGAATAGAATTAGAGCAGCAGACCATAAGAAAGAATACATCCCTTATAGCCATTGTAGCAGTTGATTTTAGGCTCTTGCGCGGCTAAGCTGTCAAGGAAATTAATGATTTCTAGCAAGGAAATGAATATTTCAGATGCTGTGTTAATCACATTAAACTCTAAAATTATCAAAATTAGGCGTTAGGAAACATTACAAAAATCCAATTTTGTTCAATCTTAAAGGCAATAAAAATCGGTTAACAAATTGATTAGCATTCCTGTGATCAATCACCTGCCAAATTCTCATCAATTTGGTAAGACGCTTGGCACTCTCTTTCCTGAAAGATCAATCACCGAAAGTATCGTTTTTACGGTGTGGCAAAAGCATACTCAAGTTGCAGCCAAAATGCAAAAATGAATGTCCCAGTACAGTTTCTACAAAGCACAAATATTTTCTCTCAAATGAGATAAGACATCTAGAGACCAGAACAAAGATGCATTGAACAGCGTCGACCCAACCGCAATGGATTCGTCTTTGCATCGTTCATAACCGATTATTTCGTCTACAGATTTCAAACTGCTGTATCTAAAAAGTTTCTGTGGCAGGACCCATATCTGTAGCTCGCCCTTGGCTATCAATCGTAGCTCATAGATGCAACATTTTGTCTGGGATCGCGAGAGATGTGTAGTTTGATGCTGATCTAGAGAAAACAACAAATTGAATAACAAATCTGTAGTTTGCATTCACTGTAGTGAAACCATAATTTTAATCGTATTTGCACCATCCCGTTTTATTGATATAACACACACCACCTTCTAATTTTTTTAATATGGAACTTTCACATAATCCACTTTTTTGTTGTTGAAAATCTCGATTTTTTAACTGATATTTAATAAAATATAAATGACTAAATACATTTTTAATATTTAATGAAATATTTTATTATAATTTTAAAATCCATTTAAGATTGATAAATTGAATATAACTAGAACCGAATATATCCATACCGGGTATAAATCCAATATAAAAACCATTAGGCTATTTAATAATTTAAAATTACGAGGAAACATTCAAGGTAAGAGGTTGACTAACAAGATACAAATTGCTCTACCAATCAATACCAACACTTCCATATAGAAGCCCGTGAAACAGACGTCAGAACTGCTGAAAACAATGTCAGGCAAGTTGATTTACAGAAAACATTTGTAGTCTCAACAAAGAGAGTACTTCAACTTCAAGAACCCATATAACACTGTTTTTAGATTGCTTGAAGCTATCAATCGTAGCTCACAATTGTATAATGCCAACACTGCTCATGATTCATTAGAGAAGTGTAGTCAGACGCTAATCAAAGGAGAACAATAGATTTGCATTTTGCAAGTATTACAGTCAAGTGTAAGAGGGTGTAACCCTGAAGATTCAAGACCCAAAACAATGTAGCAATTCACGGCTGACATTCAACACTTACACTTCAGAAAACAGAAACCAACCTGTCAAACAAATCGTCAGACCTGATCCAGATAAACAAGGTCAGGCACTTGCTTAGCACAAAATTGGAGCAAAACTCGTATATCTTCTCAATAAGGGAGTACATCAGGAACCTCCCAATTGTCCTCCTCGTCATCCTCTACTTTCTTCGTTTTCTTAGCTTCTTGTTTCTCCGAAGCTTCGAACTTTTTCGCGGTGGCCTGCCCAACAACAAATTTACCAAAAAAACAAAAACAACATTAGAAAAAAAAAAACACACACAAACCAGACAAATCATCAAATACTTGGTGATCGTGAAACAAAACGCAATCAAATCTTGCAGCTACATCACCTCCTCCGATAGCTATTCCTCTTCGCCGCCTCCCTGGCCTTGCGCTTCCGTTCCTCCTGTTTGGTCTCGAAGAACCGCCGCCGCTTGCACTCCTGAATCACCCCCGCCCTCAGAACCTTGCTCCGAAACCTCCGAACCAGCGACTCCTCCGGCTCGTTCTCCTCCGGCGCAATCACCACGTTGCTCGCCGCCATGGCCAAGACGGGGCCCCACCGCGCCGCAGCCGGCCTTCCCACCGGCGTACCGCAGCGTAAAGATCCGAACTTTCTGGCCGAAACCAAGGCGCTCGAGGCGGAGACGGAGGGAGAAGGAGGACGAGTTGGTAGAGTCTTGGTTGGACGAGGTGGGAACGGCCAGAACTTCAAGAGGACGGCCGCCATGATCTCCGGGGTGCCGTCGCCGGCGTATTTTTCCGACGACGGGTTTTTAGAGGGTTCTAGAAATGGTGCTTGGTGGTGGGTTTGTGATTGTACGAGGCCCATGATCAGAAAGCCCATGGGCCTCATTCTTTTGAGTGGTGAACATGGTGGGCTATGATATAATAATATATCTTTTGTTTGTTTAATCATACATATGGGAAAACTAGTCCGAACTTGGTCCATCTCACTTGTTTCTTTAAGGGCCTACTTGGTCATAAAATGTATAAGTTAAATTATAAAGAGGTAGCTATAATATCAATATTAATTAATTATCACATAAAATCTTTTTTTGTATTTTTTGTGAAAAAAAATTGTAATGGACAAATTTTTAAGGTCATGAAATATTTTAAAATAAATATTTTTCCAAATCTTTCATTTCTTTTATACTAGACTAAATATATCCGAGTTTCTCAAAGTCCTACGTCACTACCAACCTGTCCCTGGACGGAGATCACCAAAGAATGTTAACATTATTTCACTAAACTTCTTTATTGTTTTTTGTCAGCTACCTCCTCAAGTAGTATTGATCAATCGATAAACTGGATCACAAATAGTCCTACACCGGATACGAGCCTAGTAGCATGCGTGCCATTCGTGCTAGGTGACCCTCAAATACCATTCGTGGTTTTTATTCAATGGCTCACTAGGTGACCCTCAAATACTATGATTTTGCTAAACAGATAAAGAAAAGTACTACTAATCACACTACGAATCCTTAGTTCTTAGTGCATTAACAAAACGGATGGTCTAATTCCAGGAAAAAAAACAGACTTTGTACGCAAATTATTTTGGTCCGACTGAATATATTGTATAAAAGTAATCCATAGCCTTTAGAAGGCAACTTATTCGTAAATTATGATCTTTAACTGTTTATTATGTTTACTTGTTTGCAGGTACAATCCATACGTGCAGGCGAGAGAAGTCGAATTGACCAGCCGTAGCGGCTTGGTCATAGTGTTGACAAGGGGTTGTTGGTTCTTAGTTGGTTTTTTTCTGTAGACCATATAAAGTTAAGTCTTTTGATTTCTAAATGTGCCTTTCCTGTGGTATGTTAGGTTGAGTTCATATTAATGGGTGGGACATTTATGTCGCTGCCGGCAGACTATCGTGATTATTTCATCAGAAATCTTCATGATGCTCTATCGGGGCATGCATCTGTTAATGTTGAGGAAGCTGTCGGTTATTCCGAGCACAGTGCAACAGAATGTATTGGCATGACAATTGAAACGTGAGTTGCCTCTGTCTTGATGGTTTTTTTGGATAGAGAGGCTTCATGAACTAATTTTATGTGGTGAATTTGGTTATTGTGATGGTTCTTGATTTTTCTAATCATTTGTAAATATTGGTTTTCTACTTTCTGAGTGTTGTTTTGTATAATTTTTAGGCGTCACATTTGAGACAAATGCTTTCTTATGGTTGCACGCGATTGGAGATTGGTGTTCAAAGTACTTACGAGGATGTTGCCCGTGACAGTAATAGAGGCCACACGGTAGCTTCTGTAGCTGATTGTTTTTGTTTGGCTAAGGATGCTGGATTTAAGGTGTGTAGTTAGCCAGAGTATACTTTTTGTAATTTACTAGTTGTATCTTCAAAGCTTTGTTTGTTTTGCCATCAGCTTGGTTGAAGACTTTCCGTGCTATGGCAGACTTTTATTTCTGAACTTTGCTTATTGTGCATCTTTATGGTGAATTTCTGGGAATATGACAGGTTGCTGCACACATGATGCCTGATCTTCCAAATGTTGGTGTTGAGAGAGACTTAGAAAGCTTCCGCGAATTCTTTGAAAGCCCATCATTTAGAGCAGATGGACTTAAAATATATCCAACTCTTGCTATCCGTGGTACTGGGCTGTATGAATTATGGAAAACTGGAAGGCATTTTTATTATCTGAAATTTGTGTTTTTTTGGTTCTTTTTTTTTTTTGTCTAGTTTTAATACATCCGATTGCCTGTTTCATATGGTCACATGTATGGAAATTATCCATCAGAACTTCTCGTGGACATTGTTGCAAGTATTTTGGCCATGGTTCCACCTTGGACACGTGTTTATCGAGTACAGAGGGACATTCCCATGCCTCTTGTTACATCTGCCGTGGAGAAAGGAAATCTTCGTGAGCTAGCATTGACACGAATGGATGACTTGGCATTGTAGTGCCGAGATGTTAGGACATGGGAGGCTGGAATTCAGGTTTTGCTGAAGTTCTGATGCATTTTTACATCCAAGATATCTGTATTCAGCTGTAATCGACTCTTATTTTGCAGCTTTAATTTATACTTTCTATACAAATTGATATGTCCATGTACAGGGCATTCACCACAATATAAAACCAGAAGAGGTTGAACTTGTTCACCGTTATTACACAGCTAATGAAGGTTGGGAAACTTTTCTCTCGTACGAAGACACGAAGCAGGTAGATGGCATGGTTGTTCATTCTTTTGTAAAGATGAGGATATCATCTGGTTGTCATTTAGGTTCCGCGTGTTTAATGATTTTATTTATTAGCTTTTCATGTTTTAATGTACTATTGTAATGCTCTTCACATAATTATGTGCACTTTAATTGCCTATTGTGAGAAAATTTTTGCTTGCCTTTAGGCCCTTGACACTTGTGTTCCTGGTACTCTTTTCTGCATAACTAGGCCTACTTCCTCTGGTTGTTTTGTATTCTTTGTATGCCAGGACATTCTGGTTGGATTGCTGCGTCTACGAAAGTGTGGGCGCAACACAACATGTCCAGAATTGATGGGAAGATGCTCTATTGTGCGTGAGCTTCATTTCTGTGGCACTGCCGTCCCTGTTCCTGGTCGTGATGCTGAAAAACTCCAGCACCAGGTAATTGAAGATAAAAGTATTATTTTGTGTCAACTTTTTAGTCTTCTGTGCGTGGAATTTTGTACGATAGTAAATTAAGCTATGTTGTCAAACGGGGAATCCTTTTGGTGTGATTTACATCCTGCTACATGAACAGGGTTATGGAACGTTTTTGATGAAAGAGGCCGAGAGAATTGCCGCCAGAAGAGCACAGGACATTAATGATCACAAATGAATCTAAACAAAACATTTATATTTTTTTCAATCCACACAATATATTTCTTATACCTTCGTCACCCTATTTTTCCACACCCCACAAAGAAAAGCTGTCTCTTGTTACTTTTATTCCTTTTGTACGGAGTAAAACGTGTTTTTTAAAAAAATTATTTTTTTCTCAAAACAGGGCTGTCTTTTCGTGTGTTATCAGAAGAGGGACAATCCAACAATGACTACAGAAAACTGGGATACGAACTTGAGGGGCCTTACATGGTAAAATGTTTGGCATAATATGTGAAACATGAAAAGTTTTGTAGTGTATATTTTTTGGTTCTATGAAGAGAGTATTTATTAGGCTTGTAGTTTTGGCGAAGTGTCTTAGAAGGCATTATTGACTTGTGCTATCTTACAAATCTAACACTCTTTGTAATGCGCAAAAAAAGCTTGAGAAAAAAGTGTAATATGTGATTCACAAGCTGGAAAACGCTGTCCATACTCCGACGTCTCTGCCTGTATCTTTTTTGACTAAGAAATAATGGATTTGTTCTGAAACAATTGTATATTTGAGACTGGTTATATTCCTAACTTGCTATCCAATGAGGAGTACTGCTGTACGTGTAAATATCAAAACTGAACCGAGCTAGAAGGTCTCACAATAACAAGGCATAAACCTAGAGGCAGAGGTGGAGAGAAATGGGAGAAAGGATGTGAATGTTTTCCTGGCATTTGAGATGGGGCCGACAGGGAAAGCTTTGAGAGCAGTCAAGAATAGACTCTGGTATGTGACAACTTTCGTCGGTTCTCGCCACCACATGGCAGATGTATCTGGAGGATTTACGATTCTATCAGCCTTGACCTGTTTGTACAATAACAAAGCTTTGATTTCTCATGGCTAATGGACTTTAACTAAGTATGATAATGATCAGCAAACTCATATTTGCAGACGATAAAGCCAACCAAAATCCTCAAAAGAAGAGCTTTTACGCACTATCCATTCTCCTTTTTTATATTGTTCCCAATCGTCTATCCCACCCAAACATAAAGCAAAACAGCTTATGTTAAGGTAAATATTTCACATCGACAATGCATTTAACCTATGTTCATCCTCCATTTTCGAGATGTGATTCCTTTAGTGCAGTTCTTTTCCAGTTTGCTAAATTTTTAAACTGATCACGCATGCTAGAAAAGATGAATTTCTATGCTACTCATGTGATTTGAGTTCCCTTTTTAACTTGTAACCATTCATATATGAACAATATTTAAGAGTTAATTAACCTGACCAATAAAAGGAGATGCTGCAGAATCCCCAAGCCACTTATTTCCGCTTTGCAGCTTTGGCGGTTGTCTTTCGGAATTAAACTATACATGATCGCTCAGCCTTTGCATAAACAACATTGCTATCGATGTGTTCTTTAAAAAACAATTTTCTTATATACGATACATATGTATCCATCATCATCTGCCCAGAACCGTATATTTGTACCAGACAGCTAACGTCCATGAAATCAATTCCTGCATTGCAATTCTGATAAAATGTTGCAGTTGGTCAGTGCTGAAAGGTTGGCTGTGAACTGCTACTTCCTACACGTATCTTAGTTGTTATGTGGCCCAAAGATATGTATGAATCTTGCCCGTGATCGAGGTTTGTTTTGCATGTACGTACCCTCTTCCAGGGGCCCTATACACATACCGTTTCCAATGTAAACTTAGTGTGCCCCCCAGTTGATTAGAAACTGGGTTATGCACGGGTGTATTAGAAATAGAATGCAATTTTAGAGATAAATTTTAGTTAAATAATAACATATACTATAATCACATTGATATGGTATCTTCCAGATAAATTTTAATTTTAAAGAAAAATTCTAATTAAAGATTATAATAATTTGTTTAATTATTTTTATTTTTATTATATTTTGATTTGTCAAATTTCCTACTTTTTATAAGGACCCAATTTTTAATTCCCCTTTATTGCACCCAATATTCATCCAAACATGTTACGGCCAAAATAGTAACGAGAATCCGAAAAGATGCGTATCTCTGTAACTGTAATAAGGGTATACCATGCTTTGAAATTCCCCATCCCCTTAGTATATATATCGCATTCATCATTCGTTAGCTCTTGAAAGTCTCTACAACGCATGTAGACAACTCTTTTTGTGCCTTTCTCCCCATTCGACAACAGGTGTAGCTAGCATTCAATCTGCAGGGTTGAAACCGAAATCCTCACTAGACCCATTCCATCCTCTTCAACAAGCAGCGTTGGGAAGGGTCTAGAGGATTTGAAAATGGGGGTGGAGCGTGCAAGAAACTGATGGAGTCATGGGAAGGGATGGAGAAGAAGGTTAATGAAAAAGTGGGCAAGAGTGTGATTGGCAAGTACTTCAAGCTAGAGGCACGCAAGAGCACTTTCACTAATGAGCTCCGGGCCGGCACTGCCACCTTCCTCACCATGGCCTACATCATCTCCGTCAACGCCAGCATCCTCGCCGACTCAGGCGGGCCGTGCTCCGCCGCCGACTGCTCGCCGCCCGGCGCCCCTGGCTGCCAGTTCCAGCAAGACACCGGCTACATGCAGTGCTTGTCCAAGGCCAAGAAGGACTTGATCACGGCCACAATCTTGTCCTCCATGGCTGCATGCATTGCCATGGGGGTCCTAGCCAACCTGCCCTTTGCACTGGCCCCGGGCATGGGGGCCAATGCATACTTCGCATATACCATGGTGGGCTTTCATGGTTCGGGTCCAATGTCCTATGGCACGGCCCTGTCCGTGGTCTTGATCAATGGCATAGCTTTCTTTCTCCTATCAGCCATTGGGCTGCGTGCCAAGCTAGCTCGGCTCATGCCACGGCCAGTCCGGCTTGCCTCCGCCGCCGGCATTGGCCTGTTCATAGCATTCGTCGGCCTACAGCCGGGGCAGGGGCTTGGCCTGGTGGGGTCTAGTGACACCACATTCGTGACCTTAGCCGCCTGCGCTGATATCAATCCGACCACCGGAAAGTGCATCGGCGGCCAGATGAGGAGCCCCACTTTCTGGCTTGGCGCGGTGGGCTTCTTGATAACATCCTATTGCCTAATGAAGAATGTGAAAGGTGGTATGATCTATGGCATTGTGTTTGTGACATTGGTGTCATGGGTCAGGGGCACTAGGGTCACAAATTTTCCCAAAACCCAATTGGGTGATTCCAATTACGAATATTTCAAAAGGGTTGTGGACTTTCATATGATCAAGAAGACTGCCGGGGCCTTTAGCTTCAAGAATTTCAACAACAGCCAAGTGATCGTGGCCTTAGTGACATTGTTCTATGTGGATGTTCTTGCCACCACTGGCACATTGTACTCAATTGCCGAATTCACCGGCTTCACAAGCGAGAATGGGAGTTTTGAAGGCGAGTATGCGGCGTTCTTGGTGGATTCGGCCTCCATTGCCTTTGGATCCGTGCTCGGCGTGTCGCCGGTTGCTACATATATCGAATCAACAGCCGGAATCAGAGAGGGTGGACGGACCGGTCTGACGGCAATTACTGTCGGAGTGTACTTCTTCTTGTCATTGTTCTTCAATCCACTTCTAGCCAGTGTTCCACCGTGGGCGATAGGGCCTTCTCTTGTTTTGGTAGGAATGCTTATGATGAAAGTGGCCAAGGACATTGAGTGGGAAAATGTGATGGAAGGAGTGCCTGCCTTTGTGACAATGCTGCTGATGCCCCTAACATATTCAATCACTAATGGCATTGCTGGTGGGATTGGGGTTTACTTGGCGTTGAATTTGTACGATTTTGTTTTGTGGGTGTTGAAATGGCTAAAGAAGACTAGGAAATTGATGTTTGAGAGCCAAAATCAAGTGTCTGCAGCTGGCAGCGACTCCTTATCTACACCTCATGTGTAATGTGTTGTAGTTGGTTGTATGCTTGATCAGAATGTTTTCATTATTGGTTGTCAAATCAAAACTTTGTTCAAGCAGACGACTTCCTGATCAGTGTAAATAAAATGGGTTTTCACTCTATCAGTAGCAACTATGCCTTCATTGACCTACTTTCTAAATAAATTTATCACTAATGAATGTCGTCGTTGCTAATATTTGAGCTAGCCTGATCACCTTATGTTCTAACAACCTTGGAAATTAACACGGCTAATTTCTATTGGTAAATTGTGAAAAGTTCTCTTCTTCCTCCCGTAGGCTTTGTCTAACCCTTTGTAGAGGTTGGTTCTGATGGAACGTATAACGATATATATAGGTACAAAGGATTGTAAAACATGAAGTAATTTATTGATGAGTGTTTCGAAGAAGCATCTGATGTACTCTTCGTTTTTGCATTGAGCGCCCTTCTCCTGTTTATGAGTAGCCTTTATGTAATTTGTTTTGTTTTCTAATCTATATATATCCCAATTTGCTATGAGGAAAGAAGTGTTTAGGAGGTTAAGGGGCAGCTTTGCTTCTACGATTTGAGAGAGATGGATTATACTATTTAGAAACGGATCATTATTAGGCAGATGTAAATTCGAATTCGAAAGGATTAGAGTTTCATTAGGATAAAGTATTACACTTACAATCCTTCTATATTAAATTTCAAAAGTAAAATTTATAATGACGGCACTTTTGTAAATAGTTCAATAAAAATACTTTAGTAAAATTCATGTACTTAATTATAAATAATAATAAATAAATAAAAACGCACGCTCTATTTCACCAAAATATTTAATGTTTGATGTTAAAGTAAGCACTCCCCACAAAGAGGCGACGGCGATCGTTTTGTTTGCTGAAAAGGACTCCATGGCTTATAAGCAAGGTACAAAGGGCCTTGCTACAACGGCCCACAACCACTTGTTTAGCCAAGCAAGTTGTGTTAATTTTACAACCCTAGTCGTGAGTATTTAGCGTTTAGTTCAGTTTTACTCGATTTTAAATTTGACATTTAAATATTCGAACCCGAACTCGACTCATACTCGAATCCTACAAGTCTAGTTTGAATAAAGCATTGTTTGACTCGACTC
Source organism: Piper betle (assembly GCA_033002965.1). Taxonomy (NCBI): domain Eukaryota; kingdom Viridiplantae; phylum Streptophyta; class Magnoliopsida; order Piperales; family Piperaceae; genus Piper; species Piper betle. The sequence continues at coordinate 46,382 of JAURVB010004681.1, forward strand.
GACTCAGTTATAACTCGAATTTCACTCGAAATCGACTAGTAATTCGACTCGATAATATAATATAATAATATATATAATATCACTTGCCTAATTAAAATATATTTAAAATCATAAATAAATATTATTATTGACTACTATTAAAGGTTGATGGTGGTGGGGTGTTTTATTTTATTTTATTTTATTTTATTTTATTTTATTTATCAAATCTAAGTCATCACTATAATCGAACAATCCAAATTAAAGTTTGAGATAGAAATATTATTTGCCCTTAACTAAGATTATATATATATAAGTTTCATTGTAACTAGTTATATTTATTTATATACAATATAATGCTAAAGTAGCATCGTAGCTTAGTTAAGAGAGTCTAAAGGTTGCGTGTTCAATCCACGGTCACCATATTATTTAATATCATTTTTTGTTGGTTATGCCTTCCCTTATTATTGATTTCCTCCAAGGTTGCATACTCAATCTGCGCTCACCACATTATTTAATATCATTTTTTGTTAGATATACCTTCCACTATTAATAATTTCCTCCACCCTAAGAAAATGGGGGGGAGGGGAAGAGGAATCGAGCTCGTTTAGAGCTCCCGCTTGAACTAGTTTCGAAATTAGGCAAAATTAAACAATTTAAGTGTTTTTGAGCTCGAAGAACATAAAAATATTCGAGTAAAAAACGAGCATATATATTCAAAACTTGTTCGATCTCGAGTCGAGTTTTCGAGTTATTCGAGTCGAATTTAAATACAAATTGAACAAACTTTGAGCTATTTGAATGGAGTTTAAGCACAAACTAAATTCGGCTCACTCGCTAGTTTAACAACCCTAATTACATGGGAAACAATTTGGACTTGATATATATATATATATACACACGCTAATTTATAATAAAAAGAACCACCCTCAAACTCACAAGAGATTCATGAACTAGTCATGATCATCATTCATTCCTATCGATCAACCAACCTTTGATTATATCGTTAAGTCACATGTAAGAGGACTTGAACCATACATTGTTGCTCATTTATTTCCTTTTAGTCAACTAACTCATTTACCTCCTTTACACGCTGTATGTATGGTGAACATTATACAGAGAGCGAACACAGGCAGACGTGTATAAATGAATATCAGTATCACTTGACAATTGAAACAACAACACATGAACACCAGAAGTCATTGCACATTCAATTCAACATCAATACCGTCCTCAGTGGTCAATTAATGGTCACCCTAATGGTTGCTCTAGAAGTTAATTGGCTAAGTCGTTGAGGAAGAAGTTATTGAAGTGGCAACATGGAAGAGGTTTCAGCCGTTTAAGATCTTTGCCCCAAGACCAAAATAGTTGGCAAGATTGAATATGGAGCAAATCATGAGCAATCAACCGTTATGGGTCCTCCTTGTTTCATCTGTTGGTCTCATCTCCTTGCTTAGACTCTTAGTATATCTTGTTTGTTGGATGTTTGTTTCATTGTTTAGAAGAGGTAAGTATTTGAAGAAGCAGTATGGTTCTTGGGCTTTGGTGACCGGACCTACTGATGGCATTGGTAAGGCCATGGCCATGGAGTTAGCATGTCAAGGCCTCAATCTGGTCTTGGTTGGTCGCAACCCTGAAAAGCTCAGCCAGGTTTCTCGTCTCATCATGAAAGAAACTAGCAATGGATCAACAACCAAGATCAAGACGGTGGTCTTCGACTTCTCGGCGGACCTCGATGACGGAATCGACAGAATCAGAGCGGCCATTGCCGGATTAGAGGTCGGGGTATTAGTGAACAATGTAGGTGTGAACGACCCTGTTGCCAAGTTCTTCCATGAGGTTGAGGAAGAGATGTTGGAGAAGATGATCAAGGTGAATGTTGAAGCCACCACAAGAGTCACACATGCAGTTCTACCCGGGATGCTCAAGAGAAGGAGAGGTGCCATTGTTAACATTGGCTCCTGTGCTTCAATTGCTGTGCCTTCCTTCCCATTCTATGCTCTTTATTCCTCTACTAAAGCGTAAGGACCCACTCTTCCTCTGGTTTTTTAAAGGTTTAATTAAGGACCCACTTGCCAATATTACATAATTTGTTCAGACACTATCCGTCCAGACTAATAAAACTTTAGCTCGTTGACAATGGGTTTTATTCAGACACATGCAGAGGCTTTGTTTCGCACAGTTTGTAATATGTAAATTCCATTTTGTCTACGCAGATACGTAGATCAATTTGCAAGGAGTCTATATGTCGAGTACAAAAAATATGGAATTGATGTTCAATGCCAGGTGTGCCATGTTTTCTCTCCCTTTACAACACTTACCCATTGATCAGATACAGATAATCATGATATACCAACATTCGGCATATCTTCCCATACTTCATAAATCGTAGGTTCCTTTATATGTGGCCACAAAAATGGTGACCAATATGAAGCTGATAGCGCCTGGCACCGAGCAAACGCTGTTTGTACCATCGCCCCAAACTTACGCAAGGAATGCTCTGAGATGGATTGGCTATGAGCCAAGGTGCTCGCCATACTGGCCTCACTCTTTACAATGGTGTTTGGCTACCCAGATGCCGGACGCAGCTCTCAACGCGTGGCGTTTCCAGGTGGGGATGAAAAGGAGAGTAAGCAAAGATAAAAATGATGAAGTCAAATTTTGAGGGGTTTTTATTTGCTCCTTCTCATGATCTATCGCTGTTTTTGAAAGTGAAGCAATGTAGAATTCTGTTGGTGAATCTTGTTGGGTATGCATTCATTTCCTTGCAGGCTTACAGTAATAGCTAGAGTGCATCTAATGTAGTAGTTGAATTGTAATTCAGTCATACACTGTTACCAAACCTTACCACTTCATGCAATATTAAACTGCAGTAAACTTGACTGTAAAACAAGTTAAATGTTCCTAGTTTGGTCCGTTCAGTTTAATCAATATTGGTAGGCTTTGCTGTATTAATCTTGAAACATTGTTTATGATGTAGACAAATGAATATTAATGTGCTTTGCTGTATTAATCTTGAAACATTTTTTATGATGTAGACTAATGTAAATTAATGTAAAACAGCATATTACATGCACAAAGAATAAGAGGTAGGATCTTATCAAGGAATCCAGATAGCTCATCCAAGGACAGCACAGTTTCAGCTCAGAGTAAGGCAAAAAATTATTGAAAATTAGCCAGATATCGGTAGTATAACAACAAATGTAATGTGAGGTTGAGAAGTAGCAATATATCTATTCATACATGGTCCTCTTGAGTCTCTTTAACCAATTGAGTTTCTTGATCTGATGCCTGGGAACTGGTTCTACTTCTAAAACTGAATATTTGCTTCAAGTTACTTCTCGATTTCAGGGTTTTAGACTGAGATCCAGTTCTCTTTGCAATTTCATCGGCAAGTTGAAAAACGAGATTCTCCGTCTGCCGCCTGATAGTTGGATACCTTGAGATGGACCTGACTATCCCTTGCAATCTTGTTTCAAATACAAGCCATAAAATTTAGACAAGGGGTTATAATCAAAATAAATTACTTGTAAGAAAACAGGTCCAACCTCCGTGCCAAAGCATCGACCTCTGCCCTTCTTCGCTCACTTGTTGGAGGAGAGCCAGTGCTCCATCTTTCCAAACGTTCAGGGTCACCATTCAACAGGACCAAGTCTTGAAGATAACGCTCTTCCTCTTCGGAAAGGTTTTTGGCCTTAATCTGCTGCTTCATGATCAAAAGAGGATTGAAAAACAGACCAAAAATTGCGTCCTTAGGCCTATTTTCTAATGTTATCTCAGTATTATCACCTGCAACCGTAAGCATTTTCAATGAGTGGTATGACAACGTCTACTAGATACAGTGATAACAAGGTAATGCTATCTTCCTACCCAGCAATAAGCCATCCGAATTTTCTTTCGCCGAGCATAGAAGTGTCTCCAATATGCAGTATGCCGGTAGGCCAATGCTTAGAATTCGACTGCCACCTTTGCTGAATCTGTAGTTCTCAATATCTTTCTTTGTAATCAACCCTTCATTAACAAAAGCTTCACCTTTTTGTTTACACACAGCAAACAGGATGCTGTAAAGCTATGAAGCACAAGAATAATATGTCAGTCCATAAACAAATACACTCGTAATCAGCTCAGGAAGGTAGCAAACATATGAATGGATGTGCACACAAGTAGCATCTTAAAAAGTGAAAAGATTAATGGCTAACTGGGATATACCTCTACCAATTTCAATTCAGCCACGGCATTCTTAAATGATATAGACCGAGATGGAGGGTTTTCCCCATCCACTCTGCCTTTTTAAATGAAGTACGGTTTGAGAAAGAGCTGGTTCTTGAAGATGGCTCGTCTTTTCCGTATGGGTACCTGATAATCCACCATTAGAATTGTAATTTGTGCAACACAAGCTGAATTACAAATAAGAAATATTCAACTGCCTGCAACCACAAACCTAGGAAAGCAACTCCCTTCGGGCATGTCAATAATGTCATTGCTATATTCATCAAATATAGCTAATGAAGAAATTATGTAATTGAATCCAAACCGACATGAAGACTCCTGCATCAAGATCCCACATGAGAATTTCAGTAAAGGACAAAGTTAAATATTTTTTTAATAATATGGCTTTAGCAATAAATCAGTTAAAGCTTTACTTGATAAACAACAACAGCAGCATATGCACCCAAAAAGAAACTTGACAAACATGAAGCAAGCACTGCTCCTAAAACAAGTAAAGGCCACAAAAGGATTGCAAGACCAGCAAATGGAACGCAGGCTGTCTCGAGAAAAGGTCCTTCTCTTCCAATAAGATCATGTATCAGTCTATGCCAGCCCTTAAAAAGCATGAAAGGACTCTTAAATAGCGCAATAAGTGAAACCATTGGCACATCCACCAGAATTCCGAGCAGGCCAACTAGTATAGCACCTAGAAGAGGACACAACCTGCAAAATAAATAAAAAAAACAATGACAATTAATCAACATCTTCATCAAATTATGATAATTTTTTTAAAAGTACATATCTGGTATAGGCAAAGGGCTAGAGTATTGCACTGAACCTAATATCATATGGGTATCCATTTTGAGGTTCCTGGGAACGAAATTCATCCATCACAGAAAAATAGGAGTGAAAGCAGACATCTGTGAAGTCACGGACCACTGTAAAGCTTCCTTTGATGGTGCTCCAAGTTCCATCCTGCATACAATGGAAGTAGTGCAATGTAAGCAAGTGTGAGGACAAATGACAGGAAAATAAGTCATATTAATTGACAGCAAGCTGAAAATGAGAAAATATACCACAAAACAATGAGTAAATGTGTTCTTTTTCCCTTCCCCGACCGCATCAAATGTTGCCATTAATGGTGATAGAAAGCCATACGCTGCTCCTCCCAGTATGCTCGCTGTGATGCTTATTATGGGCCATATTACCAAGATGACAGGAATAATTACACACAGCAAGAACTTGAGGATTGGACCGAGCTGTTTGGCTCTGCCAAAAGAACAAAATAAACAGCAGTACACATGATTGATAAAGATAGACATCAAGAGCAAAAAACTGTGCACAACAGAAATCAAATAACAATACCTAACTATGCAATAGCACGTCCAGAGAAAATGCATTGGCCAAAGACCCACGGTCACAGCAGAATTTCCGATTGCAATAATAAGACACACCACTGGGGTGAAGATTATGCCTGCACTCATTTAAGGCGTAAGATTCATTGCTGAAACAAGATAGCAAGCACAACTAGGCATACATTGCCATAATTTGATAGAGTAAATGCTGTTTGCAATTTGCTAATTAAGCATTCGCGATTGCAAGCTCAATGAACCAATATTAGAAGAAGGGAATAAACTTCACTACAACAAAAATGCGCACTTGCTATAGCAACCACGACAATGTAAAAATTGAGAATTAAGTATGGCTCATTCTAAAGTTTCCCAAACCACTGTCTGAACATGGTTAATCATTAATTTATAAACTAGCATTAGCAAATGCTCAGATTTACAAGTGCCCACCTGTAGTCCAGAAAATGTACTGCCAAAAACTTGAAATGAACCTAATAAACTTGTTACCATCAGGCGCCGAATCAAACAATAAGTCAATAAAAGCACTCCTAAAAGTATAATCAACTATACAATAATTGTAATCCACAAAATTAAAATGCATTCGTAACATTTATCTATCGCAGCAGATATAGAACTCCAACTATTCCAAGAACTCACAAGCAAAAACTGAAAAACCAGACCTTTTATGATGCCCAGGAAAAGCAATCCCAGGAAGAAGGGGAGAAAGTACAAAAAACTGCAGCAAGAAGCCCAGACACCTTTGGGAGGCTCCATTTTCATTCACTGGCCAATCAAAACAAATTCGGATTTTCTTTACCTCACTACTTCTTCCCCCAGACAGATACAAGGATGGTATACGAGGCCACAGAGGTAGTGAGAAGGAAAAAAGAAAAAACCAACCCAATTCAACTAGGAGGCGGTTGAATAACCGCCAGAAGTTGCCGGATACACAACATGACCAGTCACAACTCTACAAGGGATAAATGATCACCATAAAGATAAATCTCTTGCTCACCACCCAATCCAGGAATGCAGAGCACACAGACAGCTCAAGGAAAATTGAGAAATCGATGGATTTTGGGCTTACATACATCTACACATACTCCAAGTTGGACTACTATGTACTTGTACGTAAGAACTGATAATTGTATTTTAAGTCTAAAAATTCAACAGAAAAACCTCCCAAAATTGTATTTTTTTTAAAAAAATCAAAAGGTAAAAGCAGAAACAATGGTAGATTTACGAGAGGGATAGAATTTGATACAGTAAGTCTTACAGTAAAATCGTTATAATATTTATATGATTAACTTAAATCTTTTTAATTAAAAAATTGAACTTAATTATTTCAGTTAAATTTTCAAACTTCTCAATTTAATCTAATCATTCAAGCTAGAGCTTGCAATGTTAAATCTCTGACCCCTATAGAAAAAATTGCAAACTGGAAGCAAGAGCACTTGTAATGTACGCTGAGGAGGCTGACGAGTTGGGGAAAATCCATTGCTTGCTTCGTGAATAAAGTGGAGTGGTTGGTGGATAGCCTAATCGCTTTAAGAAACTAATTTTAACTTAGTTTCATGTGAAAAACTTTGCAAAAAGGTCGATTTTTTATCGATTTTTCCATTTTTTCATTAGCATGATTTTTTTACCGGGCCATGCATCTCATCGAAGTTGTAATTTGGTTTCTATTTTTAAGAAGTTATTAATATTTGATAGCGTAAGGTTTACGGGTAGATTTATTTATGTAGCAGCTTTGTGGATGGAGAGGGAAGTAGGCAATTAGCACATTTTTTAATATTAATACTTTAAATTAAAGAGAAGTTTTGCTTGTATCTCGAAACAAAGGTCAAAAGTGTTATGTTTTAGTGTACCGGCGTAGACATTGTTCGTCATAATTCTTTTAAAAAGTCCGTCATAGTTAAAAGGGCCATTAAAATACGAACGTTTTTCAAACTCACGGGGTAATTGGTTACGGTTTTCTTTTCTTTGATTCCTCAAAAGAATTTGATAACAAAAAAATTTTGTCACCATTTTTAATTCTGTAAAATCAGTTAAAATTATATATATATATATATTAAAAAAAATTAATTTGTTTGGAAAAAGGGCGACTTGAAAATACCGTTGCCCATGATGTGGTGAAAGGGAGCCGGGGCCGCGTATGAAGTGGAGGAGGATGCTCAAGAGATTTTAATTAGGGGTATTAGTGAAAATAACAATCTTAATTGTACTTGTGAATCTGAGCTTTAAATTTATACTGACAAATTAGTAAGATAAATTTTTTGAGTATAAATTGTATTCACATAATTTTTATACAATTTATAATCTAGCCAAAAAAATATTACAATCTCGTTAATTAAATTACACACCTTTTACTCATGTAAATTTGATTTACAAATTTATATGCCTAAAAAATAAAGTATAAAAAAGATTCAAACTAAGATTTACAAGTTAAATTCACTAATAAGTATAATTTCCTTTATAGTAAATTAATAATAAAATATTATTCACGTTGTCAATATAATTTAATAATATAAATTAGATTTATATTTTCACTATCTCTCTTTAAATATAGTTTTTAATTAAATCAGAATATAAATTGTAATTTTTTATCTTTTATTTTTATTATATTTTGATCGGTTAAATCTCAATACAATAAAAATAATAATAAAGAATGGCTTCACTGTTTAATATTTTTCGAGATCAGCCAATATGCCGCCCAGTCAATGATTTGCAATTTCTCTGCCCATTTGCAGCTACGTTATTTAGATTTGCAATTTTTGATCATAATGATTTGATTTGATTTGTCAATACTTCGATGTAGATAAAGGAGACGAGAAGGTGAAGAGTTAAAGCAATTAGTTGGTAGCCTAATTGCTTTGAAAAACTAATTTTAACTCATTTCATGTGAAAATCTTTACAAAAAAGGTTGAATTCTTTTTTAATCGATTTTTTATTTCATTTTTTAAATTGTTTTATCGTGCATCGAAGTTGTTAGCTCGGTTTCTTTGTTAAACAAAAATTATAATAGCCCATAGTCTAGACAGGACCAGGAATTAAGTGCTCCCCTAGAACACACCTAGGGAACGCCCATATAGGAGAAGGATAACATGGGGAAGATCTTTTTCTTCGGCTCTGTACTATTGCCGGTTCTTAAACGGTGAACCTAATAATTTCTCATGTCTCACACTTATTTAAATATTAAAATACTTTAAATTATTATTTTTGGTCATTATTGGTCTCCCTCTCACAACAAAGGTCTGAACCGGCATACTGTTCGTCATAGTACATCATAGTTAAAAAGACCATTAAAAATGTAGACTTTGAGATGGTCGTCATATTTACATCATAGTTGAATGGGAATATGGTATGATGCCTTCCAATCAATATGGGTGTAAGGTCAATTAATTTTAAGTAAATTATTTACCCATTAAATATTTTTGTGACAATTTTATTATTTTAAGGATAAGTAGGTGTTACTTATGCAATAATTTGGTGGGCCTTTCAACTAAAATTAACTATAAGACCTTAGAACTGGTTTTTTTTCTAAAACTCAACTCAATAATCAGGAGTGGCAGATAGCCCATAATCCCATTACCTTAACCTCGGTCCTTTTCCCGAGCAGGACCAAAATTGAACCTTAAAAAATATATTAAAGTTTTTTTTTTGAAGCCAACAACTTCTATTAAAATGTTTTTACAAAACACAAATTATATTTCCTCACATACTGAGCAATATTATGAGCATAACTACTTCGCTGACGACTAAGCCAAAAAAATATTAGAGTTTCAGGACTTATACATATCAAATATTTCATCAAAAATATCATGATTATAAAAAGATTAATATTTATAATATAACTCAAAAATATAACAGTTATGAGATTATGACAGTCCATACATATAATAATAGGGAGATCATGTTTACCGACGCATTTAGCCCATAAAGTATTAAACCCTTGGTTCCTTCAATTTTGAGAAGAACTAAAAACAATGAAGGTCTGGTGGCCGGCATTTGGTCCAGTTCTTCGAACATTAACCAGTCCAAATGCTGGTTTGTAGATAATAATCCTCTTTCTATGTATAATAAATACTAAACAATTTATTTAGCAACAATCACTAAGCTAGTGCTAACCATTTTGATCGGCCAAAGTCCGTCATCATGAGACTTGAGTCCCATAGCATCATAATGTACGTACCAACTCATAACATTAGAATACATTTTTCTTCAAGATTAATGTACACTTCTTTTGAATAATATTATTAATTATATTTTATACTCAAGTAATTGTTCTGTACATTATTTATTTATTTTAATTTTTATCATATCTACATAAAAAATAGAAATAAATTTAATTAATTTATCATGTTTTTATAAATAATTATTAAAATTAAACCAAAATATTAATTAAACCAAGTAAAGACGTCCAATTAGACTTATTTAATTTCCTTTTAATTAACTATAAATAAATAATAACTTTAATTTAAAATTAAAATATTAGATTATTATGTTATAAAAACTAAACATTAATTATTATGTTTAAGTTCAATAAATTAAAATTATTATGTTCAAAAAGATATTCATAAAACCTGCACATTGTGCTGGATTCTGACTATTTAAATATAAAATGTGTATCAGTCATTGTTATTTCTAGCAAATCTTGGCATTGTTGATGAAATTGGTAAAAAAATGTCTTTTCCTCATTATTACTTGGTTGGAAATTGGCTTCAAATCTATTTCCTTCTTGCGAGGTACTGAAAACAAGATTCACTATTTGACGAGGTTTGTTCCTTATGCATAAGATTTGATGAAACCTTGTTGCATATCTTATCTTAGAGAATTGTATTTTTCTCACGCTTTGTGGCTGCAGGTTGTTGATTTATGTTCGCACTTGCGGCATGTTTCCTCTGGTTATGATTTTATTCACTGGCTTGTTAATTTTCAAAGTTTTGTGCCTAATGGTTATAGTTTTCTTCTCAAAAGCCTGATTATTATGGATGATATTTGGTTTGTGTGGGACATCGCTCGTTTTCAATCAAATGTTGTGTCTACGAAGAAGGCTATTCGAATGATAAACGGCCATTCTCTGAATGACAATTCCTGCTTACAGTCATAAAGTTTTTGTTAGGATTTTTTTTAAATCACCAAATCCCAATTAGTTATGTTTGGATAAAATAAAAGCAAAAAATAATAAACTATTATAAATAACATATAAATAAATAAAGCACACACTGATTTAAAGTGGAATCTTCCATTACAAAGGAAATCGTCTACCAAAGTCTTCCACTATTATATAATTAATTATGATTAAGGTTTTCTTAGAAACATACTTCTCTCAAATTCACACGGGGAACAAACTATTCCCAATAACAACTCCGAATAAAATTATTCCCCAAATAATTTCGAGTGAAATCATTCCCCGTAATACCTTAAGAAAACCATTCCCATAAACACAATCAATAAAAACTATTAATTATAACAAACATTGATCTAAAACAAGTTGAGAAATCGAAACAAACCAAGCCGACATTGATTTTGATGAAAAACCCACTTTGATTGATGATCTGACAAACAACCACAACCCAATCGATCTCAATTCATAAACGGTGTCTTTCTCTCACAACAAAGGGTTTCTTTCTTCTCCCATGTCCAAAAGCCCAGAACTACCTTCTCCTATTGATCCCTCTTAAAAAATTACCTCAAACATACATATTTTATAATGTATCTGCACCCGAAACCCCACGCCCCGACGCCGCTGTGGGTTTTGGACACCTTTACCCAACTTCTTCCTACAACTTTCTTCCTTCACGGGTGCGACAAAACTAGTAGTTTTTACTCGAATTCTGTTTGACGATTATTTAATACGTTGCAATTTGGTTTTTCTCATCTTCAACATGTTTATTTTGTGGACACAAGCTTTGAAGTTGCCTCTGCTAAGTTTAATTAGGGAGATATCTTAACACAGTCTCACATCTAATACTTATTAGAGTAAGATTTTATTTATAAGTGTGAATAAGTTATATATATTCAACTTTGTTAAACACCTTGAAAAGATAATTTGTTAAATACTTTTAAATAGATGACTTATGGTCTAAACAAGGTTATAGGCTAAGGCTAATAATCGGGGGTCAAAATTTTTTGAAGTGAGTAAATTATGAAATTCTTCAACTTAGCCTATATATAATACCTAGTGGGGGTAAGATCATGTTTATAACTAAAAATAAATTATAAAATTTTAATTTAATTAACTACTTTTAAAGAGATGACTTAAGTATATTATATTTCACTTTAGACTGAGCTATCACAAATAATTTTGCTTAACTCTAATAGTTTCATGCAAGATTATATTTCAAGAAGTGAGGTGTGTGAGTTCACTCAATAGCCATAGCTCCTCATCTTACTACACGCTATTTGGAAATTCTGCTAGTAGGGGTTATTCAAACTGCTCCATTTTAATCAGGGATTTCTGAATCACCGCTAAGCTTCAAGGCTCCTATCAAACAATGGATCTTAACTTTTGTTCATAGGAAATGTTAGCTCTATTTGACTAAAAGTAAAGATAATTAGGAATTTTAGAAGCCAATTATAATTAGTTGTCAATATGAACAACATCGTGAACTTCTCTTATGAACAACATCGTGAACTTCTCTTTTATTTTTGGAATATATATATATATATATATATATATATATATATATGAGCCCAATATAAATGAGCTACACCTCATATAATTTATACGAGTTACACTTTTTATTTTAAATAATTTATAAGTTTTATAATTCAAAATTTACATAAATAAATAAAAAATAAATAAAATATTATAAAATTTCAACACAATTTAATATTTTTAACACTTTTATCTTACTTATCAAAATACTTACAATAAAAATTAATTTTAAAATATCTATTAACTTGTATATCTTTTGAAAATTCAAAAATAGATCATAGTTGTATAAAAAAGATAAAATTTTATAAACCTGCATGTGTAGTTCATATAAATAAATAAATATATATATATATAGGAGACATAAAAGAAGCCTGCTGTAGACAGCTTTATTTTATTCACATGCTTGACGAGTAGTAACTGATTATGAGCTTTTGTCATGGCAATGATTGATACTTATTGAAAATGCATTCTTACGTGAATGTTTGCTAGTTGATACCTTGAGTTGTAAAAATTGATAAATTCTATTCATAATTGGCCGATTTAAATCGGATCAAAGATAATCTGCATAAAAAATAGGTAAATCGATTTTTGGCCCAAATTGATTCGTGAATCGGCTAATTCGTGCTAATTTTATTTGATTTGAGCCGATTCCAAATGGCGGTAGAGAGGTAGCGAGGGCGGCAGCGATGGGCGACGGGGAGGGGGGGAAGAAATAACAGGCGACATTTTCGTAATTAAAAGATGACTTTATTCCGACTCGAGTAAAAAATAATAACTAATTTCAAATAATTCAAAAAAATCATAAAATAAAAAAATATTATAAAATATAATACACATCGTAACATAAAAATAACATCAGAATGACATGTTCTATAATTAATAACCCATCGATTTTGACTAAGTTAAAATTTTTGTATAGGACCGATTTGGACCGATTCAACTGAACCGATTTAGACCGATTCGATCTGATTCAGTGACTCCCTCTAAAACCGATTCAGACCCAATTCCGATTTTGTAACTATGGTTGATACTAGTACGTTTATTCTTCGAGCCCCAATAGTTTTAGAAATGGAGAAATGTGCAATTGCCATGCCGGGATAAGAATGCATAAATTGCCATCTGCTCACTAGATCAATGCATGGTAAACAACTTCAAACGGAATATTTATGACATGCATGAAGCAGGTGGGCAGTTTGAAGAATTGTTGGCACTCCAACATAATATAAGAATGCGGTTTAACCAACAAAATCTCGTTTCTGCATTAGCAGAGAAGGTACTTTGCACTGGTAAAAGGGAAAAATAGAGAGGAAAAAAAGATACTTGGATATATATTGACCGAACTCACATATTCAACGATGGAAGACTTCTACTAATGTTGACTTTCAGGTCATATGCTTAGGCCATTTGTGTAGTAGTGACAGCAACTATAAATTCATGAAATGTTTTCAAAAAATATACGTTGATGTATGCATTGAAATGATGCAGAGATGGAACAAGAGTTTTATCTTTCACCCAAGAGATTAGAAACGTGCCTGTTGAGATATTCCCTCCCATGAGAGAGCGTTCAGTCACATTGAAAATCGTGAAGACATGAAGATAAACTAAGAGGTACGACGAATTCGATGAGAATTTGTGAAATAAGTGAAGAGACTCATTAGTGAAGATTCTAATGCTCAAGAAGTAGTGTTTGGAGTTGACCATTCATTTCCAAGTGGTATTTATATCTCTAGTCTATAAATATGTGATTAGAGGTATATATTCGGTGTGCTTTTCTTTTGGGGAAGTTCCATGGAGTGTTCTCCTTTAGGGAGACTTGAGGGATTACAGATCTAGGCAGTTACTATTGGTAGTGCATGTGGGAGAAATAAGTGAAGTTGTTTGTTGTGAGGTGAAGATATGAATTCGGGTTCTTTGATAAGATCAACAGTTTATTTCTTTTCTTTCTCTACCTTTGTCTGTGGATTGTAATTGGGAGTAGTGTTACTCTTTTGGGTGGAATTTTCCACATTTGGGTAGAGTTTCTACTTTTATTGGGGTGAAGTTTTCACACTTTGGTAGAATTTTCTACATGTATTAGGTAGAGTTTTTCCACATATAACGGGAGTGGTTTCACTCACAAGGGAGAGTTTGGAGAAGTTTTTCATCTCAAGTTGAAGTAGGGTCGTAATCCAGGGTGTGTGATTGATCCATTTTTCATTTGAGATGTATGATATTTTTCTCAATTTCTCAAGAATTGTATCTTTCAGATCTTATTATTGATCTGATTTAGGTTAGGAGAGTTTTCTCAAATTTTATTTCGATACTTGATTGTAAAAGATTTCTTAATCAAAGTTGATCGAGTAGGTTGGTTTTCTTTTCTCTAAATTGGGAGGAAAGTTTCCATCTATTTTTATCTTGGGTGTCTCCTATTCATTTGATCGAGTAAGGGAAATATTTTCTGGATTGTTTTCGCTGGAGTGTATATTTCCCAACACTGCCAATGCCAAGTCCGAGAGAAGCCTCTGCAGTTTCTGAATGTACTATGATTATAAGTAAGAAAATAGAAGGTTCATGTCGAAGAAATCATAATAAGATGTTTAAAACGTGGTAGCTGTAAAAAAGAGAGGATATCTTCTCTTCGTAAATGGGATGATTTAGCATCAACAGCAAGTTGTTGACAAGCGCACGAACTAAGATTTCCTTTGCTTCATCATTTTTCTTGTTCAGCATGTTGCACAGCTGTTGCGGATATTGCTCGCAAAGAAGAACACAGTACCATTGCATTCACATCTACTAAATTAAGAAGAAGAAACAGAAGCATGTAATGAAATTTGCTTACTTCATCAAGCTCCTTACTACATGTTACTACATGCTTCAGCTTTTTCAATATTGCCATCATTCTCTATCAGTAAAGGAACTTCCACATTCGACTTAGTTGCCTCAAGAATAACCAACTCAGAAGTGTAATCATCAAAGTAATTTCTTCGTTCTCCTTCTAGCCCTTCATGAGTACCTGATGCCTGGTTCAGTGCTCAATGTGAACCATGAATTTTTAACTCAGCCACAAGGATACTATTCCAGAAAATAAAGAAATTGCAGTTATTAACTTACCTTTCTTTCCTCAAGCATCTCAGGTGCTACTTGTACTTCCCTGCAAAGTAAGCTGAAATCAATTTGTTTCATTTTTCAAGCAGAGATGAGATGGACAATAGTTTAACTTAGCTACCTGGCACAGGAAGACCCTCTAAGTTGTTTTAGAGGATTCAAGATGGCTGACTCAGTATTTGTTTCCTAAGGAACGATTTCAATATGCATATCAGTTGTCACTGCAGAATATAGAAAGGAAAATTTGATACAAAAAGCATTTATTTACAACACATTCCAATTATCGCAAATATATCAATGCTAGTATCATGCTTTCAGTTAACACAAGGCATATATATGCAAGAAAGGCATTTTCTCATTCGAAAGCAGTTAAAATTCAAATATATATCATAAATATGGAAGATATAGATCACAGCCAACGTTCTATGCATGTTAAATCGTATGAAACATGAAGGAGGAAAGCACCGTGACGACCTATGAAGTCTTTCTTTTCAAAGAGGGGCTCAACAGCTGCAACTTTGTCACTGCCAAGCAGATGCTTCATCTTGGAGGTCAAATTTAGTTGTATTCTCACATCTGAATGTTTTGCTATCAACGCCTTGTTATGTGTAGTAGTACTTTGTCTGAGAGTTTTTTGAACAAACCCCATGCAAAGAAACTTCAATTATTCAGAAACCTTCATAAAAAAATTCTAAAAAATAAATAGAGAAAGAAGTGGAATATACCCTGCAAGAATCTCTGGGTTTGTACTGTTACACATCTTATGCATGCCAATCAGAGGAGAGGTATTCTGTTAAGAGTCGGAGTCATTTTGGCGGAGATGCCAAGATCTTGCACACCTGCATTGACAGCGGGCAAAGACTTATGATTTGCATTTTTTGTGATATTGGTAGAAAAATCCTTATGAAGAGTCTTTTGTGGAGTGACTTCATATCTACAGGAAAAGGCATTAGGAGTCCTGTGTGGACTAACTTCAGATCTGGAAGAAAAAAGCGCCAGTTAAATATCACTTGAATTGCATGGCATATTTGTGTCCAGATTTGCAAATAAATGAAAACTAATGATCCAGATAGCCAATGATTATGGGCATATGGAAACTCAAAGTTTTAAACCTCGAAGGCGTACGGCCAACGTGATAAATTAAGTAAACAACTTACTCTATATATGCATTACTAAAAATAGAAGCAGTATAGATTAAACTTCTGATCCTGGTTGCTCAGAGTTACGTTACTCATAAGGTTTCCCATGTTAGGGTACTCAGTTAACACTTGGTAAAACCTTCATCCAAAATGGAAAATGTGCTTAGTAAGCTAAAAAGTGGAGTTATAGATATCGAAATGATTATATACAAAAGATAGGAATCAGAGAATGCGCAGCTTAAGGAGCATCATTACTTTTCTTTACGGTGAACTGCCTTTAGGTGAGACACGTTTAAGAATTAATTCAGTAAATCATTTTAGGCAAAAAAATACTAGGAAAAATGAGACCCAGTTATTCCCTTCTACATATAGGAAGCAGAGAGAGAGAGAGAGAGTATCCCACACGAAATGGGCAAGATATAAAGATTCTCTTCTTTTGATGAGCAGTTCATTTTTGTGACTATACAAATATAGTTGAGAACAAATTCTACACGAACCACAGGACTAATTAAAAACTAAAACAAATGTCAGTTAACAGTCCTTACTCAGATTGAGCTTGCAGACAAGTCTTTAGTTCACTGATCAGTGAAACTTGGATCCTTTTGCCTTCAGCAACTTCACAAACTTTAGCAATTCTAGTTTCACATTAACCAAACACATCCCTCAGTCTTCCAGACGTGAAAACATATTTATAAATACAAACAAGTTATCATTTTTAATTTTTCCGAACATTCAGAAAATAGAACCTTTTAGTGCCAGGATGATTTGCAATACCAGCAAGCTTTCCACAAAGTGTAGACAAATTTTTCAAGGTAGGATGCTGCGCTCGCATATCTTTCAAGGCGACCATGCTTTGAAAGCCCAAGAGCAGACTTTGAAAGCCCAAGAGCAGATGCATTTTCTTTCAAGGCGACCATGCTTCTACAAAATGGATATACAGTCATGGAGCAGATGTGTTTGCAACAAGTTACTTAGTTTGACATGTTTATTGGAACAATAAACAAGGATTTAATTTGTTTTCATTGAGTAAATATCAAGAAAATACCTTCTCAATGAAGGTAGAGTACTTTGTGGCAGAGAATCATGTTTTGGCATGTCTTTATCCACTCTATTCATCTTCCCCACTGTATTCGTGATCTCAGAACTTTTAATGGCAACATTTTCCTCAGACAACTTAGTCATTGATAAATCCCCCTTCTACTGCTTTGCTTTCTAAATCTAACTCAAGATGACATTTCTCATCTCGTGAATAACAATCCTTCGAGCTTTTAGCACTAGAATCACTGAAAGTTCTCAAATCGATCATCTTCGTGTTATTTCCCATTGCAACATCAGCACGCAACTCAGCATCATGAGGCTGCCCTTCTGATGTAGTCATTGGAAGCTGTTCCTCCCCAGAAACAGATTCAGCATCCAACTCTGGAACTAAATTTTCATCCACCTGTCCCCTGCAATCTGTCTGTCCTGACCTCCCTCTTAAAGTTTTGTCGGGACCACACTGTGGTGAACCAGTTTTTTTGCCAGAAGTTTCTGTGGCAGTGTTTATGCCTGGGTTTTCCATACTATCAGTATGAGAAAAATGCCCACCATCTGATTTACCTTGGTTTGAGGTTCCAGCATCATTTATGCACTTTGAAGTGGGTCCAGGTTCCAATATATTTACTGTTTCCAAGTCTATATTGTTCAACCAATTATTATTTGAGGCCAACTCTTTTCTTGATGCCTTACTCACGTCTTGTATGGAAGAATTATCTTTGTCACACTCATTAATCTTTTCTGATTTCTTTTCTTTCGAGAAACCCATATCTAGATCAAAACCACCAGGCCTAGACACCATTTGACAGAAATCCATTGAAACACTTAACAATGAGATAAATAAATTAAGAAACAACAGTATCCATTCTTATGTAAGGAATTAGCTCCTTAATTAAGAGTCCTATCCTTACCCATTAAAATTGAAATCTAAAGTAAAGGGATCTTTCTTTACTTTACTTTTAACATCAGTGTCTTTGTCGCTTCTTAGCATGCCATTCTCTTTTTTCCTAGCTAGACTTGAGAAATCCAGATCACCCATGTCCAACTTGAATGATGGTAGTTTGCTGAAATCTCCATCCAAAGAAAAATCCACATCCCTGAAAATAAAAAGCTTCTAGTAAGACCAAAACAAGATAAATGGATAAGGAAAATGACCCTCAAAGATAAAGATCAGGTTTGTGACATGAAAAATGATTCAAGTGAATTTGCAGGTACAAAAAGTGGTCTTGGGGACAAAACTCTCGAATAGGAGAGCATGATTACTTGGAAAGTAACGTCATAATAGAAATCTATAACCCAATTCTGATGCTTCCACGGTGCCACACAATGAAGCTACATAAGACCACCAGGATGGAGTTATACAGCTGGTCAAATACTATAGGGTGACCCATGATAACCAAAACAATAAACAATTAAGGCGTTCTTACAATTTGTCAAATTTGAAGCCTTTTTTCTTGCTTGGCGGCGTGCCACACTCAAAATCACCATCCTCAGCCACTTTGATTAATTTCCAGGAGGTGAGAAAATCCTCATCGATTTCTTCGCCAGTCAACACAATTTTGCAGATAACAAGAACGGTGGAGAAAATATGAGTTTGTTTATCATTTATTCAGCTCCAAGCTTTTTGCTGAAATATATATGTATTTTCTCGTGATATAGCATGCTTTGGAATATATTTCGTGTCATTGTATGAGAACAAATATATCGGTATGAACATGTAACATACCAAGGAGTGTGCTTTTCTTTTTCATGTCAGCAGAAGCAGGAGCCTCCTTCTTTTCTGCCATCCCCTGTAATATGTGTGGACCTAATGCTCGTGATCTAAGTTGATATGCAGCAGTGAGCCATAATTTCGTACTATTTCTAGCAACAGAGCCAATATAAGTAGATTAATCATGTACAAAAATCAGGACTAATGGCCGACACCTTCATATGTTTTGACTGACAATATGCTCATGCAGCAGTATAAAAGACAATGTTCTTGGTGCGAGTATTATTGTCCAGTTAAGAGCATATTAGGCACTAGTTACATCTAAGAAATCATTTTCCTAAATATTACAATGCAAGTCTAGCTTCAAGTTGTTTAAATATACATGCTTAGTTTAATGAACAAAATAATAGTTGGCAGATTCTTGCGGTTACACAACATACTTTTCAAAATGGTTGGTAAATTTTTTCAGCCACAAGGAAACAATTAAGCAAGACAGAGAAATGCAGTGAGATAAATAGTTGCAATTGTTCACTCTCTAAATCTAAAATGAACAACTATAATTCGGAGATGGTCCATATCCAGCAACGGATCTGTCAAAAAGAACCACCAACTTGACAAATATACATCCTTGTTCAAGTGGGATAACGCCACCAGATGCAAGATTTTCCCACATAGTAAATACAGAATCACTATGTGCGAATTCTTTGCAAGCCATGGACAGTAAATAAGAAAGAACAGTTTAGATTTTAGCAATTAGTTGATACAGGTGAGCCAAATTCACGTCCAGAATCCACAGATAAAAAATTGTAGAATCATTCACTGTATTGCACACAAGAACACAGGATGGAAGCTCAAATGCCAATAACACAAGCACCAACAGCATTCTAAAATTCGAACAGCGTCATTGACCAATTTTGTAACAAGAAAATACAAAGATCCCTCTCAATTAGACATTCAAATAACTACCGGAAAACAATCCAATCCAAGCATACACATACATGGCGCTCCATCACAAACCGTAAACCCTCGCTGCACAGCATCATAAACAAGAATAGCATGATCAAACAAGCATACGCTACAGCAACGGCATTCTAAAATCCAAACAGCGCCATGGATCAATTCCCCGCCCAATTAGACATTCCAAATGACAACAGAAAACCATCCATATCGCTCCATTCACAAACCCTAAACCCACCTCCGATGGCAATAACCGCCCCCCACCCCCAAACGGATTTTGGCGATTCAAACCCTCCTGGAATCGATCAACAAATCGTAATCGGAAGGCAGGCTAAACAATCATATACAGAGAAGAGATCGAGAACTCAAAAAGAGCAAACACTCACCTTATTCGATCGTCAAAAGCTCTGCAAATCGAGCTCGTCGGCGGAGGAGGGCGACCGGAGGACTCGGAGAGTGAGCCCGTGGCAGTTTGTTGGGGGGGGGTGGAGACGAACTGTAGACCTCGTGCGCTAAATGTCTGCGTTTGGCTCCCGATTCGCGCCTACAAAGACGAATTGTGCTAATTGTGTTTGAGGATTAGTGTATGACGTTTGGCGGAGTGGCGCAGCGAGAAAGGCGGGAAGCGCGCCCGCCCAACGGTCGAGTTCCAAAACGAGCCTAGCCCAGCTTTTACCCGGCTTGATTTCGGCTCGTGGGCTTGACTCGCCAATCCCCTAAACCCAAGCCGAGAGGTGAAAATTCCTTTTTTAAAAATTTTTTTATGAAGAAATCGTCCGCTTGCACTGTGGCTATTTAACCCCTTCTTCTAATTTCTGAATTTCTCACCTTTCAAATTGATTTATAACTTAGACGTCTTAACTCTGATCAAGTGAGAGTTGGATTCGATGACCTTATAGAAAACGAAATTGATATTTGCAAACATAATGTAACATTTGTAACTGCCAGCAGAACCAGTTATTTTTTGTAACTGCCAGCAGTAACGTCTTAACTCCCAGATGCCGTTCACAACATTTTGCATCCTGATATGAACATGTACAGTAACTACCTCCGGTGAGAACCAGTTACTGATAAATGTTAATTGTGTGAAACAATTGTTGAAAAGCAGTCGGACAAATTGCAGGTGATCTTTTAAAAGCAACTCATTCAATAACCTAGCTAGCTAGTTAATGCCAGCTGATGCCCTAACCAAATCATTTACAGACGTCTTGGCCCCATCTTAGTGAATCTCGGGAAGCATAGAAATTGTCAAATAGGAGGAACTCGTGTATATATTGACACTTCGGAGTCATGCAAATTCTCCTAATCCAAGCCTTCATTGGCGAGCTCATTTATTACCAATACTAATATTACGCTCCACTCTAAGTTACTAACTTAATTTTGCTACTTCCTGCGCATACTTGGAGCTCGTATACCAGCCTTTGAATTCGAAAAAATGCGACAAACTGTGTATTCTCGCAGCAAATGTCACCAATATTCAAATTTTGTACCTCTATATAGCAACAAACTATGCGCATTTGTACATCATCTCTAGCTATTACAAAAAAAACTGTGGATTCTTCAAGATTCTCACAAGTTTATAAATTGGACACATCGTCGTAATTTCGAATCAAATTTCACCGAATTCTTCTGATTTCCACGTAAAGGGAAAATCTATCTAAAAATGCGCAAAAAATAAGGAAGAAAAAATGGAAATGGATCAAAGAGGAGAATTTTTTCACAGCAAATTCTTACTTTTTTTTTGGCAATTTCGAAACAAATTATTCACAATTTTTATTTTCACGAAAAAGGCAAAAACTCTCTAAACAAATGACGTGGAAAAACGAACAAAAAAATAAAGAAAACAAATTAAAACAGAGGATGAATTTACGAATTTGCTCCGGAGGACGAGTGACGTTTGCGGAAGGCGACCTCGGTGTCCAGGCCGAAGCCATCGACGGGCAAGACATGGAGGAGGTCGCAAGCGGCGAAGAGGGCGACGACTGGCTGGACGCTCCTCAAATCATTGGCCGAGTAATTGTCCCCCCGCCGCTTGACGGTGGGGTGGAGCACGCAGACGAACCGTTCCGGGTACAGCGCATGGTCGAAGACGTTGGAGAACTCGAAGTCAAAGGTGCCGTCCGGGAAGGACTAGCAATGGAAGCCGCCCGCGACGACGAGCAGCGGGGCGGGGATGAGGTCGATGTTTGTTAGTACTTAAAGATAGTTTTATGTGGAATTATAACCAGCTGTAAGGTCATTTAATTTTTATTTATTGTAAGATCTAATCACTAAATAACATTTCACTCCCCATTAAATGCCTTTAATGATAATTTTTAATATTTATTGATTATTAAGTATTATTATAGCAGATAATTACTCTTCTACTTGAGTTGTCTCATTTCAAAAACCATAATACTACATTTTTAAGCAATGTCAAAAAGGTGTAATTGGGAACTACCGCACACCGATTGAGTGTCTATAGATAGATAGTTAAGCATGCATTAACGAGATATCCTACCCAACGTCTTCTAAAATCTAATGAAACAACTTTAAATTTTTTTATTCCTAGAAATAATGAAGTTTCATTTAGGCAAAGCACAGATGCTTCACGAATGAACTTGGTCTTTGACTTATCACTTTTAATCATCTCAACCTACTTCATTGTCAAGTTATCGGAAAGGACTTCAAACCCTTTTCTTAGAAAGTCAACTAGTTACGTTCTTCACCACTAAGAAATAAGACGGATACTCAAATCTAATATTTATATACATAATATATTTTTTCTAAAGCTACACGTCTGATACTTGAGTAAGAGTTGACCATGTACATGCAAATATATACTATTCTCGTCATGATATCATTAAAGCTCCTTTTTTTGAACCAATGATGAAGTTCTTTGAACCACCCTTACCTAACTTTTTGACGTACCATATAGAGAATACATTATGTCAACAAGTGGGTGATCTACCAGACCATACATACTTTTACTACGTAGCATTATTATACATACTACGATGATTGATTAATATATGATTGAACTTCAGTATTTAAGCTAGCCGAGGCCTATAAAATATGTGCATGTTGTCTTTATTTTTTTAAGCAGGAATTAAAAGCATTTCAGTTGGCTGTTACATTGCGATATTTGTCTAACCATGAGCATTCACAAGAGTATAACCTGAGTTGTATCATTCATATGAAAATCACGGCAGGAAGGCTGATAGATGAGTATAATATGCGTGATATAAACACATAGGCTCCGGATATTAAACCATTGATCAAACTCAATATCGAATGTACACCCTTTGATCCGTTAGCTAGCTTGCTTCATATCAACAAAGCATCAGGCATTTGTAATTACTAAAGCAGGACCATGCAAAACCTGCATGGGTTCTCGAGGTCTTCAATCTATTTTATCTGCAAATAGTTGCCATCTAGCGCCTACATGCATTTCCTCGATGCCTGATAAATTTGCATCTGAGTGGAAGCTGGGAAGGTTCAGCTTTGATCAGATAGAAGACAAACCACAAAGAAAATGTCACATAATTTCCCAGCAACAAACTTTTTCACATAAATTCCCACTATTGTTCCTCGCTCAAACCTTCCAAGAGTACACTGGATATATAAATATGAAATTTTCCCATACATAAAGCCCACCCAATGACTTTACATTAGAGTACGAGTTTATATATGTTATCCCGCTCTTATTCTATCTAACCGATCAACACTCTTACGGGCCCTCTCCATCTGGTCAGTTAGTTTCCTTGGCTTTTCATGACAATCTACACTTCTCCGCGACTTCTCCAAATGATCAAAAGAAATTCTCAACTTATCTAGTTTGTTGTTGGCTTTCAGCTTCTCACTCTTGTCCACACTCTTCCTATGCTTCTCCCTTCGATCAATGCTCTTCCTTGGAGGTTCAAAGCAATCAGTGCTCTTCCTCGAAGGTTCATATTGATCAGTGCTTCTTCTTGAACTGTGCCTCTGAGATGGAGATTTCTCAACTGTGGCTATGAACTTCTTCAGATGTCTAATGTACTCAGGAAAAAGCTCCACGTCACAGTGTTTCCCACCTTTAAGCCACAACGGTTCATATTTTTCTTTGCAAAGTTCCCATAGCTGTTTACCATGAGACCAGTCCACAACATCATCAGCTGTACCCTGCACACAAAAAGCAGTACATCGCATGAAAATGTCAATAATCATACATATCGTACAAGCACATCAGAGATTTGGGTGCTGAACATTAATTGTAATTTATTGTCTCAACATTTCAGAAGTTAAGGGCAACCCACATCTGGCACACAAGGCATCCTACTTGCACTACAGACTAGTAAGAATGTTTATAATTATTCAAATGCTTTGTTTCAGCAGAAGTCTCATCCATGTCTTGCTTTGTTTATTGTTAACAGGAACTAGCTAGACACCAACGAATTTGACACTCAAACCAATCCAACCTGCATGAAACTTGGGTTTCTTCTCCTAATGACAGTCAAAGATATAAAGCAGATACACTTCAAGGAGCAAACTCTAAGTCGCTGAGTTGAAACTTCATATAAAATCGTGAAACATGCCTTATATGCGGTCATTATACATATTTTTCACCCTGGAAAGAAATCAATAGTGACTTTTCCTTAAAATAATAATACCTTTCTAGTCATAATTCTGGTTAAAATGTTATAACTCCTTTTGATGAACAAGAAAATAATATCCTGAAAGATTTGACATCCTTTTGGACACAAGGTCTAATAAGAAAGTTCCCTCTCATCCACAATAAATTAGCAAATTATGTAGGTTTAGAAACTTCAGACCTTTAGAAAGGATAAAGACCAGCTGATATATGGGTAACAGAAGAGAACTAACCAGCATGACATTCAACTGAATTTACACCCAGACAATAAGCAAGAAGCACCTAATTTTCAATTTATTTAAAGTTCATGACTTTATCATCTGGTTCTTGTTAACAACAACGGAAATAACAGGTGCTAAGATTCATCAGAGGTTCACATGCCATATACCCATGACAAACCTTTCTGCAAATATATAAATAATGCAAATGAAAATCATACTTACGTGAATAATCAGTACAGGGCAATTAACAACAGGTATTTTGTCAATGTTCTGCAACAAAAACCAAAGTATTAACTCCATCCAAAAACACATAATCATGTATACAAAGCCAAGTCAAAGAAGATTACCTTATAAATGTCAAACCAGTAAGTACGTTTCACTGGATACATAACCCTTAAACCTGAAAGGATGGGGCTATGCAGAACCACTGCTCTAAGTCGTGGCAAGCGCATTGCAAGATCCAAAGTGGGACCACTACCAACCGACTGGCCATACAGGATAATTTCTTCCTCTTTAACACCATAATTTTCTTGAAGACATTTGTAAGCGGCTTCAATATCAGCATAAGTGTTTTGCTCACTTGGCTATCAAAAAGATAATAAGAGTGAATAACCAAAGCAATAGATCATGGTGCACCTACTCATTTAACATTACATTTTTCAGATTTAAGAAATCTCGGTGAGTTGTGGACTAACCTTTCCCGTAGACTGTCCATATCCAGAATAATCATACCTATACGAAGTTTTATTAACCGTTAAGGAAGCTAAGACAAGAATAATGATATTGATCTGACTTTTTGGATAAATGCACAAAAAACAAATGTAAAGGGTTAAAAGCCATCCTTCAGATTTAAAGAATTGGAGTAATATGAACCTAAGTTGCATTGAAAGATCCAACAACTACATGCACCTTTGAAAGTACCAAAAACCACCTTGTTCATTTTCAGCCTGAATTTGAGACAAGCGAGCGCAGCAAGATTTCAAAGGAAAACATTTTTTTAAAATAAAAAAAGTGTAATTCAAATCTAAGTTGCACTGAGAGATTCAAACAACATTTGGACGCTCTAAACTGTGATATTGCACCTCGATCACGCCTGAATTCTGAGATATTAACATTTGTTGAACAACCACAACGAAATTTATGCAAACTTTCACCGATCCATCAATTCTCAGATTAAAAAAAGGTAAATTTAGTCAAGAACTGACAACCAAAAAAAATGAAGCCTGAATAAGACCGACCCCATGAGATTGACCCTCAAGTGAATGCTGAGCTCGACGAACAGCTCGTACATCTGCCCAACATCCGCCGCGTTCCCGTGGGAGTACAGCAGCGTCGAGGTCGCCATCGGATTCCGGACGTACACAGCGACGATCTCCGTCCCCCGCCGGGTCGGGAGCTTGAGCACCTCCACGTTCTCCCGGTGCGGGAAGCAGCTCAGGGTGAGGAGCCCCAGCACGTCGTCCTGCGCCACCTTGTACGACGGCGGGTTCGGCGGGAAGAAGGCGAATTTCGCCGCCATGGACGAGGTCACGCCTCCCATCTCCCCAACCTCGCCAAGATCCCACCTTTCTCCGCCGTTCGAGCTCGGGCGAGCTCGGAGCTTCGGCAATGGGAGGGTTGGGGGCCTGCTTCGTGGTGGGTCGCGGTCGATTTCTCGAATCCCTAGTTTGGGTTTGGAGAGTGAGGAGTGAGGAAGAGGGTGGAGAGATGAAAGGTGCTTCCTTGTTGTTCTTATCAAAGAGAGGAAAGGAAGACAACAGGGAAGGGGGCTTCTTCCTTTTATTTTCTTCTTTCTTTCTTTCTTTTTTCTGATTTTATTATTTTTATGATAGTGATGTATCCTGTTTCCATGCTAATGTTTGAGTGTGATTGGACTATGGTCTTTTTGTGTTTGTTTTTTTATTATTTTGTTTGTAAATTATAATATAATTAACCCATCATACCAAAACGTGGTTGATTAAATAAGCCGAACCATTAATCTCACAATCTAGCTAATAAAATAATGCCACACAAATTTATTTTATAAAAATAAAATCATAATTATTTACTCAGAGGTGTTAAAAAAAGAAGTATTATCTTTCGTGTAAGTTATAACTATTTATTACAAACTAGTGGATCTCCCCGTCTAATTAATTAAATAAAGCCGCCTAAATTTCTTTTATGTGAATAGTCATGCCTATTTACAAACCATTTTGACTATTCCTTAAAAAAGGAGTATAACTTTTGTATAACCGTTTAATTCTTTTAAGTAATTATTTTATTTTTTTGCAACTCTTTTAAATTGTTTCCTCATTCAATTTATACAAGTTTTTTGTTATTAATATTTTTTTATTTTTAATATTTAAAATAATTATAATGTCATGTTGTATTTTAAATTCCATTTCATTCCATTGTTCTTACATTCTTTCATACACTACACTGTACATGGGTAAAACTTTTCAAATATTCATGGGTACTTTTTTCCAATGCCATTGTTATTTCTTTATTATATCTTTTAGTTTTTTTACTTTATAACATTAAACCCCAAACTTTAACATTGAATAATAATTTTTTTAATAAAAAAATACATTCTCATACTTTTGTGCATGTAATATCACTTCAATTTTGTAATAGTAAATATCTAATTTTTTGAATATTCACTGTGTTACAATTTATTTTATTTTATTTTTTGGTTCCATAATTGGAGAATAGGATATGTAGTTTCATTTCTTAATTGTATCCAGCCATATTATATTTTTAAGATAAAAACGATGTTATATTTACTAATACATATCTTATGATTTGTATGAGTTCAGGACTAGTGAAAGTTATAATACCCTAAAAGAGCAAGAATTATTGAAACTAGCATATTGGAAGATTAATCGACTAAAACAACCATGAGTAGTAAAGATATTATAAGTTTCTTCTTCTTCTTTTTAACTGAACTTGTAACCTTCATTAGTAAATTCATTTTTTATGGCTTCCCAAATTAAACTAGAGGGTATTTTGTATCTATTGAACAATGATAGTCAGATTCTTTTTAATGATTCAACTTAATCACAACTTCAAATATGACATTCAAGAGGAATAATACTCTGAATCATCTAACTATAATAAAATATACGATCAACTAACATTTATTGAATTTGAAAAAGAGTTAGAAGAAATGGTTTGATTCTCTTATTTCTCGTACCAAGAAATGTATGAATCGAGATCATGTACATATAGATACAAATAGTCCAGTGGGAGCAAGAATTTTCATAAAATTTGGAACCTTTCATGTTTTAATAGATAATTTCCTTTCTTTTCTATTTATGATTAAGTTCCTCTTTTCCTATCTCCCTTAAAGTGACTATTTTGTTCACTAGATACATAGTTGTGGTATTATATATCATTTCATTTCAAAGTTAAATAGTTTGAAAAATACCTAAAGCTAGAGATTTATCAACAGGCAATGTTGCTCCAATACCTAATCAAAGAGCTACTACTGTACTGACCAAAAGACTGGACGCCAAAATGACACTATCAACAATCGTGAAGGTATTGAAATTGAAACTTTAAAAAGAATACCTAATAACTTATTAGGTGCTTTACGGAGAATTTGAAATATGGGAAAGCATCATTTCGGTAATATTTTCAAAAGAAGTTGCAAATGGATCTCCTCGTTTACCATTAACGGTTCTAGAACTACTAAGTCTACATTACACGCAATAATATTTATAATTACTACTGACAAAATATACAAAAAGGTCATTAGGCCATGCTGGTTTGCCAAAATAATTATGCCTCGTCCCTTTAGCTAATTTCACTCTTAATACAAGATCATTCAAATCAAGTTTCATATCAAGTCATTTTAGTAAGTAATCATACTTATTATTTGCCCATCACATAGATTAATATTTATAGTTTGTGTGATTTAAGTTTCATTTAACAATTTTAAAAGCTTAAAATATATTTTTTGATAAAATTAGCGAACTATACTTATAAATATTATTCTAAAGCGGATTTTTTAATATTGTGGGGCACATGTTATTTGGCTAGTATGATTGAATTAGATAGTATCTAATTTTATAAGCCAAAATTGCAATTAACAAAAAATTATAGATAAATCATATTACATATGAAATGAGTTTTAAATCTGTCATTTTTTAGGCCTTAGTTAAAGAATAATTTGTGTGTAGAAATGAATATGACGATGGTCAAACCTAAACCTAGTCTGAAATTTTAATAGCCTGCCTAATCAGGTGCAATTTTTTTTTTGCGTTTTTTAATTTTTCTTGAAAATTTCGATACAAACAAGAAATTAATGAATTCAAATAGTGTTGAGTTTGATGTAAATGATTGACTAAACACTATTTTGGGATGGATGATAAAATAAACATGGAGTGGATAGATTGGAGAAAGATTCATGTATCTAATAAGTGTCGGTTCAGCGAAGCGGCATCCCTTCCTGCGTCAACCTTAGTTACATTTTGGTTATTTCTCAGCTTTGATCTGTGAGGTTATTATATTGGTCAAATTTGTAGGGTCATCCATTAACTTGTGTGTATTAATAAGGCCAACGATAAGAGTCAACAAACACCCTATTTTAAAGCAAAATTTGAAGCATTAGAAGCACTAACTATCGAGATAGATCCCATTTAATCATCTGGTTTAGACTAATTTTGAGGCATCAATGTCAATTATTATTATTATTTAAAGCAATACGAATCATTAATTTTTTTAAAATGCGATTTTTTAAACAAATGCGTATTATTTGATGCCGCTAGAATAAGATAACAAAACAGAAAAAGACGCGGGGAAATGACTCGTGTGGATGAGAAGTGCACTGTCCGAGAAGAATTAGAAATGGACGACACCCGGGCCCACAGAGACTTCTCTTTCAATCGACGTGGCCCACATCGGACACATAGGTCTGGGTTGGGGATGGTAATTGTCTCCGAAAGAGGAGAAACAGGTGGCAGTTAGCTATTGGCCACTTGTGTATGAATGGACTTCATATTATTGAGGAAGTGGGGCCCGATCTAAGGGCGTGGGACGTACGTCTCAATCTGCCCACCTGATCCAGGCGTGGTGTTGGTCGGGTCTTAATCGGGCCCACACTAGCGATTTTGGACCCACGGTTGAACTTAGGCTTGCCTTTTTTTATTATTAGACGAGTGTCTGTGATGTATGATGGTCGACGATGATGACACCATGCCCACGAATTTGAGTCAAAATTAGGCTCATTCTCATCCATAATCTCTCCAACCAGATATCATAAAATTAATGTTTATTAGTAACAAAACATAAATGCGTACGTGTAATCGAAGTGAGACACGCTATTTATGGATCTTGCTTGTTGTTGAGTTAGAATTCAGAAAAATTAATCGTGGGAACAAACAAAATGTTGAATTAAATCATGTCAGTCTATAGTCTATAGACCGGGGTTATTACTGGTTCTTGTATAATGAATTTATTTTTTTCTTTTGTTAAATTTTTTTTGCGACTCGATAAATAATTTTAAAAAACACTAATATTGCTAGAGTTATTCGACTTCTTTAAAAAAAATTAAACTATGTGGAGACTTGAGATATGTGCATTGGGGGAAACGTTGGCCAATGAGAAGCATGGCTCTCGAGAAAGAGAAATGGACCACGCAGTCAGGTCTATTTGGCTGTATTATAATATATGCAGCGTGCACAATCTAGTACCCGGGTGTGAAGTACACTCTTAAGAAAAGGGTTAAATTCCCACAAACCCCAACAGTCATTAGGAGCAACAATTACTGGGCTACAAGCTCACACTCGTTTAATCTCCTCTAATTTATTCAATAAAACCCAAAAAAAACGTAGCAGTTGATATTTTTATGTAAGATAAAATTAACTCGAGCATTGGATAATAAGAGTAATTTTATCAAAATAAAAAAACAACAGTAGCCATGTTAAAAGGGTTGGCCATCAGATTTGCACCAAAAGCAGTTATTATTGATTTAGGTGGAATGAAAGAGTAATTATTACGTAAATGGGTAGTTTCCGTTGAGTCTGAAATGGTTATTAATGAATTTTGTATAATCAAAACCATCAAAATTTACAGTTAAAAAGAGTCATATTTACATGTTTGCTAACAATCTCTCAATCAAGAAGCTACTAATCAACGATCATCAACATTTGTAAAAGACAATTAAAAGCCACTGTTTGATTCATCGTATATTTCGCTGTCATGGGCCTGGTCCGTGTTAATATGATACTGGGCCAAGACGGGGGAAAGTGCAAGGGCCCAGTCGGCCCATCTAATCATTTGCTGCTCGCCTTCTTCCCCGGCCGATCAACTCCTCTTTCAACTCCGATCGGCGCAGTGGCAGCGGCCGGAGAGGAGGAGATGGTGAGGGTGGCGACGTACTTTGCGATGACGTTCGGGGCGTTCTTATTCTGGCAGTCAATGGAGAAGGTCCATGTCTGGATCGCCCTCCACCAGGACGAAAAGGTGCTTCCTTTTTACCCGCCCATCACCTGATTCTCAACTTTCCTGTTTTCATTTCCGTTGAGCTTTTGTCGATCGATTTTAGTAAAATTGAACATGCGAGCTTGCTATTGATAGGGTTATATGTTGTGTTGGATTTAAAAGACTGGATCTTTTTGGGATCTGCAGTTTTGTTATTGCGTCACTTTATTGTTTTCATTTGAAGATATTAGAATTGGTGGTATAATAATGTTCTGATGTTGAAACTGCATAAGCTCGTCTCCTTTATGGCAACGTTGAGTCACGTAACATAATCGCTTACTGATTAACTTGGTATATTAATTATATTTTTCATAATCAACAAATGGTACCAAATTTTTTGTAATCCATTACAGAAAGGTACCTTTGTGAGAGAAACAATTGTTGGGGCAAGTTGTTTACTGAGCTTCACATCTGTATAGAAAATATTCTATTAATTTCCTTTAGGCCAATTCCTCAGCCAGTTTCTTTTGCAGTTCCTGACATATCCAGGATATAACTTTTGTAACTTTGTTGCATTTAAAGTCCAATCTAATGACTTGTGTGGTAGTTTGGCTGTTATGAGTACTTTCGAGTAATTGCCACAAGAAGATTCGTTGCCTCATTTCTTTTCCTTCATGATGAGCAGGAGGTGGTTTATAGCATGGCTGTTGGGAGTGGTGCCAATTGAGATTTGTGGACATTGTTTGAGATGGTTGGGGTGTGGATAACATAAACCCAAATACAATTGTAAAGTGATTTGGTTACAATTTTGTAACATGCAAAAGAGGGCAGAGTAAAAAATTGGAAAGATATGGATTTGCACATTTGAGCTGTGATATGATTTTCGATTTTGTGGAATGACTGAATCAAATGTATGCTCCGGCTTACATTTGGTATAAGATGGAAGAAGCTGGACCAGAGCTTTACGAATCCTTTGAGGGGATGATGAATATTAATATAAAAATATCCATCAAATTTTAAAAATTACTAGTATTAAGGGTTCTGTTTTCACAAAAAGAAAAGAAACCACTAGTATTGCCCTTTGGGTGCAAATTTGTTGAGCTTTGATCATGTTTTGTATGTTCATTCTGCAGTAGGTGATTTTATTTTCTGCTCGTGATCGGGCATATTTGAATGTTAATTGTTGGTTATCCTGTTAGCCTGATGTAACCCATCATATTTCCTTCTACAGCAAGAGAGATTGGAAAAGGAGGCTGAAATCAAGCGAGTCAGAGAAGAATTACTAGCTCAGGCCAAACACAAGGACTCTCTTGTGTGATTTCTGCCTGCTTTTGCACTTCTTCCGTCTATTGGTATTTAGCTCTGCACCATGCATTGATCTTGAAAGCGGATCCTACATTGCTACTGTACGATGCTTGTATTCGTTGACGACTTTCCTTGAAGTGGAAGCCTATTGACTTCCATTGTTTTGGAGTAAATTTAGCCTTGATAATAATAAGTGGACATTTTAGATTTTTAGTTCCAGAATAGAGATGCACTTGTGGGCTTGTGGTATTAACGTGAAAATGTGCCAGTCATCATCTTGACAGGTAGTGTTTGGCTTTATGGTGCTTAAATGGATTCAATCCTATCTAATTATTTATGCAATCTGTCATCCCAATTTCAACGGTTAACTAAATATAATAAGAAGAAAATATTTTTGGTAAAAATATTTTTATTTTGTTCTAGGGGAGAAACGCGTTCGGTATGCCCATCGCAAAAGGTGCTGCTCTAAAAATCTATTTGTAATGAAGAGTTGGCTTGAAAAATACTAGGGAAGAGTAGTCCCACTTCCAAAATATATATAAGTTGGGACCTTTATAAATTCTAAGAATTGAATCTAAATAACACTGGTGCAAAATGATAGGCTTAATTATTTTTTAAAAGTAATAACAAATGTTATATTTTATACAAAGTTTAAATATTCTTAAGCATATTTTACTAATATACTAAATTTATTAATTTTACTTTGATATTTATTAGACATAATTATAAGGGATGATATATTCCACCAACTTTATAAAACTTTGTTTGTAAAATTCTTTCTTAACATACTATCATCCATCAACATACCACCGTCTGTTTTAACACGGTCTCGAGTTTACACTAATTAGGTCGTTATCAAGCCACTAACTCTAACTTATAAGCTAACCCTAAATCATTGGCTCACACGCCTTTTATGTCTAGTCCAATAAGTGATACAAATGTTTATTAAAACACAAAAATGGAAAACACTTTAGTACTATAGTGGTGTGCATGTTAAAGCTTGAAGTGGTAAGTGTGGGAGAGTATCGAGAATAATCTGACATCTAAAATTAATATGAATATGGGCCTTAATAAATACCGAGAGTTGAGATGAATAACCAACCAACTAGTCATTTTAGATGTGACCCAAATCTTCTCGATGCTTAGAGGATGGCTTAAAATGTTACCACAAAGTAATTCAATGTTTTCCTCTGCGCTGTTAGTATACCCTTTTTTCTTCACAAAAAAATAGGCCATCATCTTGACAAATGAGAAACCTCTTTCCCCCTTTCTTATATTTCCTTCGTGAGATGTAAACCTATCATGCAAAAGAACAAATGGCGATGTGCCAGTGGTCTATTTTACTGTTTACACATTGTAGTTAGGTGAGCCGAGTAATCTGTCATCCTCACGGAGATTATCACTCATGGAGATTTGCAGGTTCGGCTTAGCAGTCATCTTGAACCACTCATTTTCTACTCTGAAAAAACCCACTGAAATCGGCGAAGCATTTCCAAAGCAGCAATGGTGAAAACCGTCAAGTAATTGTGACGAAGATGGGCCGACAGCTTATAAGTCCAAGTGCACCGCAGGATCAGGTTGCTCCCGATCATCCAATAATACACCTATTGGCAACCAAATTCAGCATGCATCGCACCAAAATAAAAAAAATTCCTCAAAAAATAAAAAGAAAAAAAATGAAAGCATAACCCTAAGACCTTAAACTTACCCAGCGACGCCCATAAAAAATATCTGAACAGAGATGCGGATTTCTGAACTTGAAGATTCTCGAGAATACACTGCACAAAGAAAAGAGTTAGATAAAATGGAAATTGTATCCTGGAAATGCACAATAGGCAAAATATATAAGGTTAGTAATACCTCAAGTCCCAATCACGGGTTACGTCCCAATAAAATGAGTAAGATGAATTTATGACACTTGAAAGTAGCCACAAAGGACGATAGAAGTTCGTCCACCTATCAGGAAGACATGATACTTAAGAGCTGAAAGGAAAATAACTGGAACAGCCGTTGAATATTTTAAAGCTGTAAACAACAGAGAAGGTCGACTTCGTTATAAATAGTGAGGAAAATGAAGAACCAATTTGAATGATCAAACGTAACAATCCATCAAGAAAAAGCTGAGCATCTACTACCATTTTGGAAAAAGAGATTACCATTCCAAAGGGATGTTTTCTCGTTAGTGTCCTTGTATTGCCTAAGACATTGAAAAAGGCGGAACAGATAAGGCATGACTAGTACTAAAGGGATTGCTACGGAATGGCTGCCACACACTGAATCCGCTTCAAACCATGCAATAGTTGCAACCTACAAGGATTTATTCAAAACCAACAAAGAATGTATCTTTTTGAGTCTAGCCTTCATGTAGAAATTAAATTAAAAGCCCCATCAATTGGACTTCCAAAATGCATAAATTTTATTGTGTAAAGGAAGATCAAAATACATCAAGCTAACCTGCCGATGAACCATTCTACATGCAGAACGCTCCAAATCCGAGAAAACCTGTCCATATATACACCTAATCACTTAATGTACATGTAACATCTCGTCCACAATTTCAGCATACCAGCATCAGAACAAACTATTTACTTACTAGACTGCTTTGGTAAATAACATCTAAAGCTACAAACATCATCTTCAATTAAATAGAATGTGATTAAACTAAAAAAATGACAAATCTTTCTCTCCAGATTATATTAAATGATCACTAAAAAAATAGGAAGAAGAAAGCAGTAGAACTCACACCTTTGCCATGGAAGTAAATATATCTGCCACGAAAAAATCTGCAAATGTTATTGCCTGTTATGAAAATAAAATTTTTTAGCACCGATAAAAATTAGAGAATCTGCTTTTCTTTGTCCACCTTATCCCATAATGGGTCAGGGACATATATCTTAATCTTGAGTCCATGTGAAAATTTTTGGATGCCATTCTTGACACCACCCATCCTCCTTTATCTGAGCTTGAGACCCGTGGAGTTTTATCACATTATAAAGAACACCAATGAAAAATAAGACAAAGGAAATTAAATTTCATAAAGGGCTACAGTAACAGCCGCAACACAATCCCCAATCAAATCAACAAGATAAAAAAGGAACATGCCTGTAGCGGTAGCATTATCCTCCACATGGTTCTGAGAAGGTAATACCGCGATGATAGGTAGAAAATATCAAAAGGAAATATCAGAACCATCAAAACAGCAGCATAAAGAAGCACCTGCAAGCATTCACAATAAATCTTGTTTGTCAAACTTATCCAAGAAAACATCAACATAGAAACTAAAACTATAAGGTATATGGCCATAGCCATTCTCATCCCTGAGTAAAATGCTCCAACTAAAAGGGATACCATTATATCCCAAGTATACTAGGCAGCCTAAGCTAACTGAAACTGAACACAGCTTATCCATTATATTAACTTCTTCGATGTGATCTCCATTCAATTGTCAATATTGACTTCTCTGAAAGGTAGTCCTGGAAAGGACATCCAGTGGTCAGCATAAATTTCATCTACATGAATCTTGAGCCATTTCATAGTTACTAGAGCCAATATAAATTTGTTCAACTCCCTTCATAAAAACATTCTCTTCTAAGTCAATTCTAGATACAAATTATGCAGAGACTTGGTCAACGTAGTATCAAGGAAATGCCTGTGACAAAAAATGTCCCACAGTGTTCAAGAATAGAACCTCATATTGGTTAATTATTAAATCATGAAATCAGATAGGATATAAGTATAAAAAATATTAATGCCACACATCATAAAAATCCACGGATCAGACATATCCCTGAATGTTAGTGCCCAGTGGTCGAGAAACCAGAAAAAAGAATCAATAGAATGCACCAGTCAGACGTGTATCAATATAAACAATAAAACTAAACTGTGATTTGCACATAAGCACTGAGAGATAAAGAGAGAGATAATATACTGGTTGCGAGGCTGCTAGTGACACTTCTCCATGAGAGTATAGGTAGAGATAAGCAGCCATACTTGTAGGTACAATGATTGTCATCCAGGTGGCACACTAGCGTCAAAATGTAATTAGCATATTTAAAAAATAAATACTGAGTAAGCATAAATCCACAAAAATAAGAACAAACCACAAATTTATTACATTAATGATGACACTGCAAAGGTTGGTACCTTCCATATTTCTCTATGCGTAAGATGATTGTGATCAAGATCAAAAATTTTTGCGTAGTTCACATATGACTGGGCAAAAACCCACAAATTCACGCCCCAAAGCCAAACCATCATAGTCTAAGACAGAAAATAAATAATGAGCTATAAGAGTGAATAAAATTTTGGCACAAATCATGATACATAATAGACTGATCAATATGGTCATCTCTAAAAATAAAGGTCAATGCAGACAAGTACACGTAGGCCAAGTTTTACCACAAGAAGAAGTGGGTTGTAATACAAAAACGCCTCATACAGAAACAAGTCTCGCTTATCAGCGCTCATTCTCATGACCGAGTCCCAGCTGGTCTAAAACAATAAACATGCAACATTAATATTTGAAGCTCAAGTTCAAAAAATAAAGATTGATGAATACACACCTTACAACAACACAAGCCCCATAACAAAAATAGCAACACCTGCAATTTGTTGCAAAAACTATGAGGATCCTTGGCATTGCTTATGAAGAAGGTAATACAATAAAGATGGTAGTTTCAGATGAGTAAATGTTCACCATGCCCAGTTTTAAAATATATTGTTTAAAACTGGAAGAAATTCTGCATGAAAAAGTATGTTTTACAAATCATAATATAGTAAATATCCTTATAAACTATGGTTGTATATGTATCCTTCTTCGATCAGATAATATGCCCGTTAATAGTATCTTTCATATCCCAATGCATCGACTGGAAGCACATACATACAAAAATATTGACATCTAAACGGAATGAAAAATCAATAAACAACCAAAAGAGAAGCTCAATTGAAATTCCACGGAAAAGTTACACATTACATACTGTAACACAATGTAAACACAAAACAGTGTTACAAAAGTACATGAGAAAGTCTGAGCAGCAAAGGTTATCAACCTTGAATCTCCATAGAAAAAGCGGTGACGGCATAAAGGCAACGGACGCCCCAGAAACTGGTGAGTTCAATGCCTTCATCTCATTCCCCTCCAGGTAAAACAGAGATGCGTCTAAATGAAGTCGTCTCGCCTGGTGAACGTTAGTTACAAAACAAACTAATATTACACCCTAAAAACCATCAACTTTCGAATCACTACAATCTAAAAACCATCAACTTTCCAATAATTCATTCCATCAAGCAGGTACGTCCCATTGCCACAAAAATTTGATTTTTTTGGCATTTGCCCCTCCCCGAATGCGCTTATCAGCAACCCCAAGCACTTATCTTTTAAACCCAAACAAACTAGATTTCACACATAATACTCTTACTATCAACAAACAATTCAAAAACAGATCAAATCACAATAGAGGAACTTCAAGGTCAATTCCACGCGCAGATCTGACGAGTTTAACAATTGTAAGGCGAAACATGCAACAATTTCAACCGGACAAGTTGCCGGCAAGATGCTCAACATCCAATACGAAATATGCGAAATCTAAGAATCACTGTTAACATCACATCTTCCACTATCAACATTACCTGATTAAAACAAGCGGCTTACCGATTCCAGTAAAAAATTCAACTCTAGCACAAAAAGAAGAAGAAGAGATTTTAGAGATTAACAACGACGATTTGAGTGCATGAGAACCATAACGGAATTAGCGAGCATTCAAACCGTGGGCGCCGCCGCCGTGTTCGCCGGCGTAGTTGCTCCGGTGAGAACGAGGCGGCCGACTCCTAGATTTAGATGGTCCTCCAGGGGACCGGTTTTTTTTTAAAAAAAAAACCGGTCGCTTTAATTCTACGGGTCAGCTAAGAGCCTATTTATTATGGTTTTGAGCCTAATAATTATTACAATTTGATTTTTTTTCAAGGCAAAAATGTCAAAGTTATGTCTTTGTTTATTTTAATGGAACATTATTATTTTAAAGAAACGCGTATATCAAATCCTCGTCTACATTTGATGTAGTTGACAATTGCTGGTTTATAATGATTTAGACCAAACTAGTGCGGGACGAGAGTCAAGAATAATGAAACTTTCAATTTATTATTGAAACGTGGGGTTCTACCTAATAATTCTCGGATGAATTGATCAAAAATAATTAGGGGTGAGTATAGTTTGGTTAACCGATAAAACCAATCGAACCAAACTCATTTCGATAGTTCGGTTTGTTGTTAATATGATTTGGTTATGGTTTGATTAAATCTAAATCAACCAAATTTAGTTCGGCCAAATAAACTAATAGTAAAAATAATTTTAATTATATTTGTTCTTTCACTTTTTTCTTTATTGTATACGTGCCTTCATGTATTTCCGTTCATCACGTATAAAACATAAATTTATAAAATTATTTTTATTTGTTTAATTTATTTATGTATATGTAAAAGATGAAAGTTTAATATATCATATATTGCATACCTATTATATATTTTTTCAAATTAAAACATTATTCATGTAACTTTTTGAAATAAATTTATTATTAGTCTCTAAATGTGTACTAACAATTATTTATTCCTTAAATAAAACTTAAAAATAATTATAGTAAACACTTAATAGTGAATATTTAATGATATAAAACATCGTTCATCGTTTTAATTAGCTTAGTTAGAGTTTGGTTAAAGCCAAACCAAACCGAATTAATTCGGCTCGGTCGCTTGGTTAATAATTGTAGTTTGATTTTTATATGATTAATCAAATTACGTCACTTTAATTAATTAGGTAAGTAGCTCAGTTTAGTTTAACTGAATGATCACTTCTATAAATAAGGGCCAAAGAATAATTGATAAGATAAGGTGTAAAGAGAAGAATATGTAAATAAAAAAAGTTATAATTAAAATTGTTTACCAAAGCCTAAAAGTACATAGAAATTGTTTGAAGAATACGTTAATTTCTAGACTTGATTAAAAATAAATATTTATAAATTAAAATAATATATCTTCTTAAAAAATCATACTTATGGCAAGATTACACCTTACTGCTAAAAGTGCCCTAAATGCATGCCATTGAATGATGTTTCCTATTGGGCCGTCTTCTTAAAAAAAGTGTGCATTTTAGTTCTAAAAACTAAGAATTACGGTAAATAAATCTTCAAATGTTAGAAGTGATTTGTTAAACAACAAACTAAACAGTGTTATGTGTATAAACTTTAAATCTCAACTTCCCAAATCTAATATTTAACCAAATTAAATGTCTACAAACACAATACCGTAAGGGTATGTGTCTAAAAATTAAATACCTTTCCCCTTAATCATAAATATATATATTTTATATTGAAATGCTATTCACACATCACATTTTTAAAACCAACTTCATTTAACCTTTACAATAAAATTATAATTGTGCTAGAAGCCTTGAACGACCAATTCATGTGTATAAATGAGTTAAAAGGATTCAAATGAATTATTTTTTATTCATATAATTGATTTCATCCGTCTAACAATACTAAATAAGATAAAATAGTTAACATTGTTAAATTAAATAAGATAAGATAATTTTATCATCCTCCGTGTTATTATTCATTGAGTTTAATGGCTAATTTTGGACCCGTATTGACATTAATTTTATGTAGAACCACGTTCTCATTCAAAAATTTATCAAAACAAGTATTAATTAGCACAAAACACACTTACTATTAATCCACACTATTCATATTTTTAATAAAAAATGTATTCATTAATCCTATTTGAAAGCTATTCCTAATAATAAGAACTCATAGTTTGGCAAGTTTGAAACCCACGACTGTTTTTGTTCGTAAATTTCCCTTTTCATATTTATTGTTAGATCAACCAAAGTTAGAGCATAATGACAGCATATTTCATTAAATTTAATTATTATTCACTAATTTTAATTAACACAAATAATCAATCAATAGTTACTAATTACTATAATTTAATATGAACGTTATTAAAACATATTATTAATAAATTTTAAATGCACCCTTAATAATCCCGACTAGTTTTAATCCAATGCATGCGATGATTAATAATCTTTAAAAATTCTTAACATCGACAACATTTTTGTAGAAACATGTATCAAATTGGACCCCCATCCTTGCATTTTTTAAAAAATTAAAACCATACATTTTTTTTTGGTTTCAAATCCGAATTTGCAAGCTTGGGTCGGACATTAAGAATATCGGATTTATCCGAACCCATTCCCACCCGGTTCGCTCTTTTTATTCGCCCGACCTAAAACCCAATTGGTTTTTGCCGCTCCGCCGCCGCCGCCGCGCCGCTGCCGTCTCCGCCGGAGAACGATGCCGGCGATGGCGGACGATGTCCTGGCCAAGTTCATGACAGCCGGGGGGAACGCGTCGAAGAAGCTGACCCTCCCTTCCCTGCAGTCGAAGATGAAGCGCGACCCGGAGGGGTACGAGTCGGAGCTCCTCCTCCTCCACCGCCACTTCGAGTCATACCTCCACCTCTTCCTCCACCACTCCGCCCTCTCCTCCGGCGCCGGTGGCATCGGCCACGACCCCGCCATCGCCAAGGACGTCGGCGACCTCGCCGTGTTCCTGCCCACGCCACGCCCTTCTACCCCGCCCGCCTCTCCGTCTTCCTCGGCCGCCTCGCCGAACTCCTACGGTCGGCCACCCGGTTGCTCCCTTCGTCGCTCCGCGCTCAGATTGCTCGGGCGTTGATCCTCTTGAGCAACCGTCGGATGGTTGATTTCGGGGAGATTCTTTCGCTGAGCTGCAAATCCTAGGGAACCATGAGCTTCGGAAATTGGCATTCGTGCATGTTGTTCATTGCACTCGGCGCATGAACCAGAAACACAAGAACGAGGCTGCTAATCGCAAGCTGCAGAATATTCTCTTTGCATTGCTGCAGGTTTAATTGCTTTTCTCTCCCTGAAAGATTTCGTACTTCTTTGCGCGTCAATGCCCTAATTGACGATTTCTCGGGCACAAAGTTGCCAGCTTTGTTAATTTTGTGTTAAAATTGTCATTCAAGCAACAAGAGCTGTTTTTTCTTGCCTTTGGGTTATTTATGGTGTGGGGAGATTCTGAGTTTACGTTCTATTTAATCTAGGAAGACGATGAATTAAAAGCGAGGAGGTCACTAGTTGTCCTGTGTGACCTTCATCGGAGGAGGGTGTGGTTTGATGATAGAACGGCTAATGCCATTTGCACTTCATGTTTCCATTCGAGCTCGAAATTGGTATTTGTTCTGCACAATCTGTATCAGTTTGGCTACCAGTTGCACTACAAACGACTTTATCTTTTAACAATTTTTTAGGATTCTAGTTGCTGCTTTGAAGTTTCTTCCGGGCTATGAACAAATTGAGGACCACGACAGTGAAGATTCAAGCAGTGAAGAGGAAATGATAACTCAAAAGACTCAAGTTATACTTAGTAGGGAAACCATATACAAGGTTTGTTGTTGCAAATAAATGCAAATTTTTATGGCAGTTGGCTACCATTGACTTTTATGAGAATCATTGGGCAGTGTAAATGAAAAACACATCTGTATCTTTTTATCATCTTTTATATTCTTATGAAGGTACAATTAAGCTAAGAAGAGAGCAATTGTTTTCAATCATCAAAACTTTTTTTTCTTTAAAATTCCATTTCTTGTAGGCACACCATAAAGGCACACTTGCGAGTAAAAAGAAAAAGCAGGCAAAGTTGCGGCGTGCTATTCCGAGCATGAAAAAGCAGCAACGACTTTCTTCTGAAAAAACGAGCCCAAATTATTATTCACCTCTTACCCATGTAAAAGATGCACAGGTGGTTATTTTGCTCTTGCCTTTTTTGGTTTGTGATGAACTTAGGATATGATGTGAAATGTCAATTATCTGATGCCA
Source organism: Piper betle (assembly GCA_033002965.1). Lineage (NCBI taxonomy): Eukaryota > Viridiplantae > Streptophyta > Magnoliopsida > Piperales > Piperaceae > Piper > Piper betle. The sequence goes on from JAURVB010004681.1 coordinate 88,938, forward strand.
ATGGACAAAATACTATGGCTTGACACAAACTAGTTTTGGTTGCACACAAGCATTTAATTTTGTTATAATAATTTGCAGTACATGTTTAACTTATATTTGTGTTTTTGTTGCCATCTAATAGGGGTTTGCCGAGAAGTTCTCCCGTTTTCAATCTTGCAATGAACGTTTTGAGGTAATTTGTTCTATATATAGAGCATTGCAACAGTTGATGAAAATATTACATTGTTTCTGCAAATATTATATCATTGCTTTGTTTTCCAACAATTTTATCGTGCAAAGGCTGGTTAAAGGACATAAACAGTCACAGTGGAATGGTTTTTTTAGACTGTGCAACGATGTCGTTATTGTAGCATTGATGATTTGAAACGTTTCAAAATTATGCTACTGTAGCTGCAAAAGTACCTCTTGTGTGAATAGATGAGTGGTTACCATGTGCTAGTTTTAATTGTTTTTCTGTTTCTTATTTATTTCATTGATGATGGGCATGCTGTAGGTGTTAAGTGCTTTATTTTTCAATTTCAGGTCAAACTGATGATGCTGAAAGCTATTGCTCGGACAATTGGACTTCACCAATTGGTTCTTTTAAATTTTTATCCACTTCTTCAAAAGTATTGTGAGGCGTGCAGTGTTTCTTTGATATTTGTATTAGCATTAGTATGCCTTGTTTTCCCACCTCTTCATTTTAATTTACCAAACCAGTTTGTCTATTTGCAGCCTCATCAGCGGGATGTTATGAGCATACTTGCTGCTGCAGTTCAAGCATGCCTTGATATGGTAGTGCTTCTCATCACGATTTATAAGCTTGTGTGTAAATGTCTATTGTCTGACATTTGGCTGTGTTCACTGTCTGTATGTCCAATAGGTGCCTCCTGATGCCGTGGAGCCATTGTTCAAGAAAGTAGTGAACCAGTTTATAGATGACCGTTCTCGTTCTGAGGTAAGAATATATAGTTAAACCATTTTTCTGACTTTTTAAAGCAGTATTTGAATTATTATCAAATTTATAATTTTCTGACTAGGTAATCGTTGTGGGACTGCACTTTGTGAGAGAAATCTGTTTGCGGATACCTCTGGTGTTTCATTCATTATATTTCTTTTTTGTTAAAACTTGTTAAATGTGTTACATATTTGGTGATCCCCTGTTTTAGGCATTGTGGTTAGAGGGACATTGCGTAAAAAATCTTGCTTTTTTTGCACAGTATTTTGTCACCAATTTAAATGTAAAGTAATGCATCAGTGACACAAAGTTAATCCTTGTGTACTGGTGTAGATGATGATTATGATTTCCCATATTGGTAATCAGACTTGTAAATCTTTCATTATCCTTGTTCCTTATATTTTCTGTAAATTAAGGGTATGACTATTTATCTGCATTATCAATCTCAAGGACACGGATGTTTTTCTTCATGACAGCTGATGACTCAAGATTTGCTTCAAGATCTTGTTTTATACAAAAAGTCACATGAAAAAGCAGAATCATCAGTGGCTCGGTCATTTGATAACACTATTCAGAGAGGTTTGTTGGCGATTTATTTTTTTGTTTTTTTGGTCATGTACCACAATGCATGTAGCCACAGATCAAGTATACTCTTTTGATATAATTTTTTTCTTTTAGTATGATAAAATGATTGCCCCCCTGTGTATAAAGTTGCTTGCTTGGCAAGATTAGGAGAAAAGGCCGTCTTACACATGTAACCAAATGTTGGTTCCACCACCTTCAACTAGCAAAGAAGCGTCCTTACCCTTACTGTTGCCATCCAGGCTTGGTCTCTTTGTAGCAAATTTTTGGATCATCATCTCCTTGATAAGATTGATATTTTCTAAAGACCTCGTATAGTCATTTTTATGTTCGAGTGTAGGAAGGATTTTTTGGTAGCCTGTCTATGTCAATTCAAGCACTTGCAGTCTTAACTTAAATGCTAAAGTTTATTATTTCCAGGTTTGTCCGTCTCTGTTGGTGAAAAAGGATAGAGGTCGTCCAAGTAATCCGAAAGCCAGACCAAAGGCATTTGGAGAAAAGGATATTGCCACTGACGTTCCTGATGTTGAGCTTCTACAATTTCAAGATGAATTTGGTAGTTCTGATGAGGAAAATGCTTTTGACACAGGACAAGATGGATTTTACCAATAAAGATGAAGAGGACGTAGATGGAGGAGAGGAGGATGGAGATCAAGAAGAGGGAGAAAAGATGGATGATGGGGATGTGGAAGGACGTGTGGATGATTTTGGAACTGACTCTGAACTGGAAGTTAGTGATGATGGTCTAGATACTGATCACAGCGATGATGATGATGAGGAGAGCGATGGTGATGAGGAGGAGGTGAGAGAGGAAGACAATGAGGAGGGTGATGACAGGGAAGGTGTTCGAGTGTAGAAATGTTGATGAGGCCATGGAAGAAACTTTAAATCGGAAGAGAAAGCTTCTCGATCAAAGTGATAATCTTAATGCCTTGGATGCTAGTCTTTGAGCCTTGAAAAGGTTAGCTGCAGAAAAGATGGGATACATATCAACTGAACCAACCGATGACTTACTTTCAAATAAAGATTTTAAATGAATTAAAGAGCTAAAGGTATGCTGTGAAAGCATTTGTTTGACTATTTCCATTTTTGCTATTATTTGGCAATGTCATGACTTCTTGCTGCTTAGGTGCATAGATACTGGTTATTATCTAATGCTATTGGAATCCATTTTTATTCTTGTTGTGCCACTGTATGTGTGTTTGGTTTCTGTGTAAATTTAGTTTTATAACTATCCAGGTATGGATGTTTTAGGTGCCATATGTGAAGTGGTGACAGGAAAACAAGTTCCTTCTATTTTTCCTGATGTGAAAAAACGGTACATGAGGTTTTTCTTTTTCCTATATAATCCTTATATTTACACCAGGTGAGGAAAGAAGCAAAGCTAGCATTGGCTCAGCATGGTCTACTGCAGAAAGGTTCAGAATCAAATTCATCAGCCAGCTCTGCGCAGCTAAGTTTAAAACGTGTGGACCCTTCTAAACTGGAGGTGAATAGTTTGATTCTGGATTGGAAAGTTAAAATAATTTGCTGGTTGGTGTATGGGTGTAGCTATTGTGTTTATGTGCCTTCTTTCTTGCATTGCAGGCTTATATAAGAAGAAAGTTAAGTAAGCATGAAAGACTTGCTTTAGTGAGAGCTGGAAGAGAAGATAGGGGAAAATACCAAGCCCGAGCAGCAGTCAAACGAAAGAAGGTTTAATACTTTTAATTGTTTCTTTATACTTGTTTCGAAATTCCCTAGCTTGCATTACTTTCTTTTTACTACTAAATGTGTACTGGACTAAGTGTCTACCAGAGGCTTTCCCATCACATTTGTACGTCAGAGTTCTTTCTTTATTTACTTGAAGTTAAAATGTTTTCACATATTGACGGGAGGAGTAGGTCTTATTCCGTTCATTACTTACAGATTATGAAACAAGCTTTCTTTTATTTCTATGATTGCAACATGAAATTTTTTTACCAGACTGGTGGACTGAGTAATCGTCAAAAGGAGCATAAGAAGGCTATGCCGCTGGCTGCCAAGAGGGCCAAGGTGGCCAGGACCCGAGAGAACAAAAAGAGGAAACAAAAGTGTTCAGGCAAACAATTCTCAGGAAAAAAGGCATGGAAGCGAACATTTTTGGTAGTTGTATCTATCAACTTTACCTGAAACAGTTTTGTTCACGCTTGCTTTGGGAAAAAACCATGTTTGTTTATTTTATAATGCTATTTTACTTTTTTTTCCCAAGCAAAGTTATTTTACATTTTTGCGTATGTTACAGATATCACCAACAAGTCTAGTTTGGATTTATACGTGTGTTTGTTAGTGATTTAAATGTAATCATCTACTTGTCTATACAAAAAGTTTATCAATTGTTTCCCCCTTCCATTTTTTCTTTAGCTGTATATTGTATAATATCAATTGAGGTGTTCTTGACATGCCATGTAGTCCATGCCCTGCTGCTGATAAAACTGTGCAAGGTTGAACGCCGAATAGTGCTTGCTTTTCTAGATAGTAACTTCAATACCAGAAAAAAATAACTGTTTATCTCTATAAATTGGCATCAATTATTGTGGCTCATTTACATCTTATGAAAAAACAAGTGCATTCTAATGTACACTTTTGATAATGCAAATACTAAAGGCAGTGATCATGTATATATGCGGCATTGCTCTCGCCGCTCAGCAGCAAGGAAGACTAGGTTGCTTGACTTTAGGGTGTGGCCAATAATTCTCTTTTCCCAACCATGGGGCCTTGTCAAGCTCTTCCTCCCTTTTCCTCTTGGAGAGGCAAGACAATGCCTTGGCGGAGACCACCTTTCTCACTAGCAGTTTCCATTTGTCATCATCTTTCATCTTCTCAGCTGCTTCTGTCTTCTCCTTAAACTGCCTGCAAATATGCACCCCTCTAAATATTAAGACAATAATTCCGAGCAGAAGAATACTTCATTTTTCCCGTCAACAAGTCAGCCATCTGTTATAAGCTACGTCGGCATTTATAATAGTTGTGATCAGAGGAGTCTGGCAGATAAATCTTACCGGCAAAGTGGAACTTTGCAAGAAGTTGGGTGATCACAGACCGAAGAATGGAGTCTAAGGAGCTGCCACATCCTCTTGCAGTGAGAGCAGCCTCCAGGAATTCGCTTCTTGCAGGTGGCAAAGTGACGTAGCAGGAGCTGCAAGCTCTTGCAAATGGAGTAGTACTTGCATGGTCCAACATTTTTATTAGGCTCAATGTCATGGGGACCAATGCCAGTGCAACCTTCAGAGTATATGTGTTCCAAGCTGTCCATCGCCTCGCTAAGCTGCAAGTATAAATTCTCGTCTTTTTTCTTCCTCACCCTCCTCTTCTTCCTCTGTTATTCATCAGATTAACAACAACCCGAGTCAGTTCCTCTGAATCAAAACAATAAAAAACAAACATTTACAAATCTAAATCCAATTTGAACTTAAACTTCTCACCATCTCGGACCTGCTTTTTTTTCATATTCAAAATGTAGTACCAATTAGACCGAGAACAGTGGACCGAAGAAAAAGTAAGCCATGACGACACTCTCTGAACGGTGAAGGGTTCGGATCCACTCCCCTAAAACTACTTGAACATCTGCCAACGTCTTAGTCAATTTACTTAGTTACCCATTTATATCATTTACTTGAAAAAGGAGCTCTCGCGTCAATAGATCTTGCAGTATTTCAATTTCCGTGTTGAATCCTTCCTACACATGACTAACACTGCTACTTTCTTTTGGTAAACAAGATAGTGACCCAACATGTCTGTACGCTGGACTGCCAACCAACTCGCCTACTCACATGAAGCGTAGATATGCCGACCAGATTGAAAGACACAAACAGGCGCATGTTTCACGAGTTCGCACAAATCAAACATCAATCAAACGTACCCTTGGAAAAAAATACATCAATCAAACGCATATGAATTTTCATATGATTGCTTGAGTTTCAAGGTTTGGAAAATTTTTATTGCTTTGTGTCATAAATTTATATTATATTATTATACAAAAGAAGTAAACAATCCATATCATCGACGCCACCCATGCCATAAAACGGAAAATTTGTATAAAAATAAAAAAATGTACCGATTCAAAGTCCTCTAGGAGCTGGAGGACGCGGAGCTCGAGCCAAGGGTCATGGGTCTGGACGAACTTCCAAGCCTCACTCTTCTCCACCGCCGGCCACTCCTTAGCCACCACCTTCATGCACTGGATGGCCAGCCACGGCGCGTCGCATTCTCCGGCCAGCTCGAGCAAGTCGACGACGTTGTCCGCCGTCAACAGCCTGGCCAGGCCCCTCTCGGAAGCTCTCTTCATCCCGGCCACCCGGTAAACATGTGAAAGCACCAGCAGGTGCATTCCGTACTTGTCCATCTCCTCCTCCTCCCACCTAAGTATGATAGTGTCACAATCAATTGACGATCGAACACAAAATTCACATATTAATTGTCTTCACTTCGGTAAGTCAAAAAGATGTCATAAAAATTTGTTCTTGTGATCATCCTAAGGACAGTTGAAAGGCGCACATCACCCATGTTGACGTTAGTTCTCTTCAAAAGAAAAAAGAGAAAGGAAGTAGAAGAAAATTGAGAAACTTTCACGTTGGAATTAGGACATGGGCTAGGCTGGCAGCTGGGACGGCCGACGACTAACCGACGCTCTTTCTTACAAGTTATTTCTTTGATTAATCAAATGTTCCTTCAAAATGGTAGGAATTTATGCCTTTATCAATACCTGGACTTTATTTTTATGAACCTAATTATGGACCTGAATCAGCTTAGAAACAGGAATAAGTTTAAGTTTTTTAATTTTTCTCAAATCATTTGATCAATGAAATATGCTAAACAAATATGTTCATGATGGATGGAAGGGCACCAATGGTCCAACACACACCAACCAGGGCCAAAATGAACACTTAAGCAAGATCTTCTTCAGTAACATCAAAAAAATCAAACCGACAAAAAAAACGTGGGAAGCCCACGAGATCAATTGAGCATCAGCACCGATTTCATTGGTCAATAACCAAATACAAGTCAAGATCAGAACAAAAAATAAAAACCGAAACCTAAAATATTTCATTTTCCATTATTTGTTGAATAGTCAAAGTTTGATAGACAGTGGAAGAAATAAGATCACCCAGGAATCTGGAAGCAAAGAGAAGATCATAGAAAATGAGAAGATATGAAAAACTAACTTGGAGGTGTAGATGTAGTGAACGAAGGCGACGACGGCGTCGGATGGTACGCCTAGAATCTGCACTGTCTTCTCCGAGCTCCCTTTCTTCCTCGGTCGGTCCAGCATCCTCTCCAGCACCGGTGATGCCGACCCCTTCATCATCCACGTACCATCGTTTTAATAATAATAAAAGAAAGCGAATAGCAGAGATACGTCGAAAGAACACAAACATACCAAGACATGAGAATGGGCAGGGATGGAGTGCCCGCCGGAGGCGACGACTCGGACGTCGGCCGGAGAGACGTCGCCGGGGTATTCGACGCCGTCGACCCTTGCTGCATGGGCGTCCATGACTGCGACGAGAAGCTCTCGGGTGAAAGGAACCAATATAGTGAAGAGAATATCGGTGACCTTTGATTGGTGCACACCAGTTGTGTGGCTTGCCTTGATTTTTTTGTGCCTCTCATTAGCTTTGGTGGGGGGTATATATAGAGGATGGGCAAAGGTATAATGAGAGTGATTAATATAATATATACAGATTAAAAAAAATGTGGTGGTGGGAGAGAAAGGTGGTGGTTGTGGTCGCCGCCGATTTTTATATGTATATGATACGGTGTTTCTTGCCCCCTTCCCCAGGACGCCCCTAGAGGAACTTTTTGTATGATTTTTATATGATGATTGAAAGCCATAAAACCAGTAAAATATGTGCTTAATTTGTTCGAGACTAATCTCCGTAATCCTATAATCTAATAGAGTAATTATAAACAGTGATGGGTCAAGAGTCAAGGTCCGAAATTTCATGGATCAACCTCCAAGAATAGTGGACGATAAAAACACAGAAGGGGGACGGAAAAGTAAGAGGGGTGCGAGGTAAGTGGTGACGATGGCACAAGTTGGGTTGTTTCTTGGTACGCCGGTGAGTTGGACGAACTTCCAAACTTTCATGAGCCGGCGTTCCACGAATTACGTACTCAGCAATTTAATCCCTTTCATTCATGAACCCGGAATGCCCACTTGAAGATGCAACTGGCTTTTATAAGGCAACCTTATCACTAATAAAAATTGTCTTCTTCAAAATTATTCATTAGAGTTAATATGAATTTTTGGATTATAAAAATAGTTCGATGATTATCCGAATAGTTTATCAAATTTAAATTTAAAGTAAATGCCTTCTAATTATATCATTTCAGATGAACAAAAGCTAGTATATATTAAACAATCACATGTTATAAAGGTGTATAAAAAACTCCATTTTTAACCTAATCCCCGATGAAATACTTTGAAGAAATGATATTCATAACTTCTTGTCTATTAGTATAACGACTTTGCAATACAAATTAATAAATTTAAGTTATCACTTCAAAATAATTAACTCAAGTTAAAAATCACGAGGAACATCCTTGGATCTTACTTTGTAGGCAGTAAATGTGAGATTAAATTTAAAAATATTGATGATTGAAAGAGTTAAATAATGTAAAAATCAGAGATAGTTAATGATAATAGAAGGTTCCTAGAACCTTTTGGTTGCGTTTATTTATAGAAGGAAAAAAATTGAGCACATTTTATTTGTTGGATGATGCAATGCCCATCAGAAGTGGAGAAGGGCGAACAGAATAAACGGCTTTTGGGGTTCGCAAGAATCGTCGCCGCTCACTCTTCACTTGCGCCACTCGCTCGTCATCCATCGTCCTCATCTTCGCCGATGTGTATCCACTCTTATCTGAATCTACGTCTCCCTTCCATCATGCACCTTCGCCTCTCTTTTCAACCTCAATATATACATATCATATGAAATGTTATACATCTACTCTTTGCGTCAATAATTTGGACAATAACAGTGGCTTCCTCACCGTTCGATGTGTACATATTCTTGAAGTTAATCTATTCTTTATTCCAATTTCTTAAATGCTTAAGTTCTTGACTCTCAATCTGTCTTTTGGCTCAGAAGCTCTTTTGCAATACACTGCTTGCTGCCAAAAATAAAATAACGCAATGCCAGTTAGTTTGGACTTGACTTCAGAAGGAAAAACCATATATATTATATAAAAATCAAGAATATTGCAAGTGGCGAATCGTTCATATCTTGCGTGTTTATTTTATATATATATATATATACGAAATAAATTTATGAAATGCCCATTAATTAATTAAGATTTGGGCATTGTGTAGAGACCAGACAGAGGCCCGTTTGCTTGAATGGGGGCAGGGCATCGTTCACGAGGATGCCGTGGAACTTGGTAGAGCCATGCAATCGTCCTTATCCATCCCAGCTAGGAATACAAGGGAGAGACACAATAATTAAGTTTGGCATTTCTTATATTGTACATGCTCCCCTTCGGAGACCGTCGAGTTAACTTCCGAGTTGTAACGAGTCAACTTGTCCCGGCCCGAACTCGTTATATTTATAATGCGACACAATAACTCGATACTTATAACTTGACTCGACTTGGTGATAAATGAGTCGATTATGAGTTCTATTAAACTCGAATCGATTTGACTTCGATTCAGACTCGACTCGTAACTCGAATAGGTTCAACTCAACTCGGTAAATAAAAGGAGACCAAGACGTTTCATATACTCTGTATTTAATGGCAAACAATCTCAATTCAATTGGCATGCGTTAAATCATTCCTCGATATACATATTTGACTGCTTTAAACACTGATAACAAAGATGTATTAAATACAATAAAACTATAAGTGTAGCCCTTTTTTTTAAAAAAACCCTAACATTGTCATTGTCCATTGACAACAATGTATGTATATGTAACATTTAAGTAAAAAGATATCTAAATAGTATTTTCTTAATTAAAAAGAAAAGAGATGATGAAAAGGGAGAAGGCAACCTCTTCCACATAATCAAGTGGTGTCTTGGTTGGCATCTCCTCTACCAGCGGCGACTTCTTCCACCTCCAAAAATCTTTCTTTCTACCGACAGCGCCACAAAAATAATAAAATCTATAGGATAAGAAAGAAGAAATTTCTCATTATTATGAAAAAAAAATGAAAACAAAAATTTCTCATTTTTATGAAAAATGATTAACGATAAAAAAGTCCCCCTGTTGTTGCCTGTTGTAGGCCGTTGCTGCCAGTCACCCGTCGCTGCCAGTTGCCACCTGCTGCCCGTCGCCACCCACTGCCTGTCGCTGCCGTGCTGCCAGTTGCCGCCCGTTGCCAGTCGTCACCCACTGCCCGTTGCCGCCCACTGCCAATCGCCGCTCGTCACCATCGCCGCCTGTACCTCGCCACCCGTGCCACTAGCCATCGCCGCCTGTGCCCACTGCCAATCGCCCGTGCCCGCTACAAGTCACCACCCGTGCCTGCTGCCAACCGCTGCCACTGCCGGTCGCTGCCTATTGCTAGTCGCTGCTAGCCAGCAGCCGCTACAGCCGCTCCTTCCCCATTCCCATACCCTAATCGAGTTCGATTTTTCTTTTTATACGGCCTCGGGTGTCGAGCTCGGTTTTTTGTTTAAAAGAACCTGACTTGAAATTCGAAATTATAAAAACCCGATTCGAACCGATTAAAATCATACTCGAGCCAGTCATAAATTTTGGAAAACTCAGACTCGGTCCGGCCCGTGAACAACCCTACCTTTTGGTATTTGAATGTGTAGTACAACATGTAGGCCACCATCTCAGATTTTTTTGTTCTGATTAGCCTACACTCGAAGTGGAGTTCACATTGGAGATGATCTGCAACGTGGTTGAACTAAATTTTTTTGGAGGTTGTAAGAAACGTTCAAGGGAAATGCCACATTTTAAGCAAATATTTACTTTAAATTATGCAGCAAATAATAATTTCCGATCTAAGTGAGATCATTGATTAAAAATTACTATAATTTAAAGAATCAAAATCTTCAGAGTTATCAACGAGATGCTAGCATCAGTATGTCAAAGCATCATAACATCAAAAATTACAATCCTCAAATTTGTGTCTTAGCGCTTGTCAAAGTGAATGGTAATATTTTTTGGTTAATGGGTATTTGATAAAAGGTTGTAGCTTTTAAAAAATATGTAACTAGTGAGTTGAATAATAAATAATATTATTATAATAAACGATATTCGATCTCTCCAATAGGAAATATCTCTAATTTTTACCTGTAAAAAAAAGAACAAAATGGATCTTCTGAAGAAGAGAAGATAGTCCGATACATTGACCCAAAATTTTCATATGATCAAGGGTAAAAATCCTGGGATGGAATACAAGTTTCATGTATAACCAAATGGGCCTATTGCAACTGAAACTACAAAAACCAAACAACTTTGCATTGGCACATTACTAAGCCCAAATAGCCTCTTAACAGGATAAATGAGTCAACACTTTTCTTTTTTTTAAAAAAAAAACTTGAATGAATATGACAAATAATCCTAATTAACATTTGACGAGGCTCATTGCATTTAATTGATGTCATATCAGAGTTCATTACATATAGTTGGGATATATGTACAATATAAGTTGTTGCCAACATGTGCAAAGTAAATAAACATAACATCTATGCATTTTCATTTTGTTGTGGGTAGTTGGAATAACGACTGATTTATGATCAAGTGGCTTTTTCTAGGAGCTATATACAGAACAATATATAGAGGTACTACATTTTCAACGATGAAGAATTTTTTCAATGAATAATAAAAAATGTTTGGCGTGCTTTTGTTGTCAAAAGTGATTTGATTCCAGTAAAATACTTGATCCGAGCATCTAGAACTCTCACTATCAGCCCATTTTGTATCATACGAGAAAAATCAGAATAATAAAAATAATGGCTTTGTGCTTTTTCCTTTTCACTTTGGTTCTTTTGCATCAAAAAATAAATTAATTTAAGAGCAGCAGAAATGGGCTACAATATTTGGATTTCCGATGGGCCTATACTGTAGTGGGCCAATTAGAGAGGCCCAATTAGCTACCCTTGATACTGGTCTATTGAAGTAGGCACAATGAGCTAAATTCCAAACAATATCAATTATTATTGAATGGTCATGTTATTTTATGTACTCGGCTGTTTGATCCGGTGGTGGTAAGGGATGGGTATATATGATCTTAAACATTCTCTCTGTCCCTAACTAATAAGCCACTGTTTTTCTTCTTTTGAGGGGATATGCAAATTGTATATTCAAACCCTTCATCGGTTTATCAACTGGTGAGCTAGACCATCATATTAGTGATGCTCTTAAACGTCCACAAGTTTGTTAATGTGAATTTTTCTAGTTAGATGATCAAGGTGTAATTGAGCTAGAAAGTAGCGAGGAGGATAGAATATCCCTTTGTTTAGCTTGTATAATATTATACATATTTTTTATTAAATTTGATTTGGCTTAATGTTAAGCTCGATAAAATAATAAATGTTCGCCAGCAAGCTTGCAAGTTCATGGTCTCTTCTTGTATTGTCAATGTGCCATCAGAAATTGGAGCTCTTCTTTTCACATGAAATATTTATCTCCAAATGAAAATGATAGTTAATGCATTAATTCAACCTCAAAGAAGATAATATACCGATCTATTTGTGATAATTTATACAGCGACATCCAATCTTATATGTAAATATTTTTTCACAAACACTATACATATAGGATGGGATTCCAAATCCATTCACCACGACAACAAGCCAACAACGTCTGCTTGTAAGTTATCTACCAATACCAAATTAAAGAAAAGTGTATAGGAAAACTCATTTACTAGCCATATTTTACAGACAGACAAAAAAAGCTACAAGAATGACCATCTCCTCTTCATGACGAAGACAAGTTTTTGTGATCTCAAGGTTTGAAACTGTTATGCTCAGCTCGCCTCCGCCGCACCGGAGAATAATCCTCCGACCACAACCATGAATATTTGTCATGCCGAGCAGGCATTGATTTCCTTCCCGTGGCAGGCAATGTGGTTGTACCATCTATATCCAAATACACGCGCAAACACTTAAATTATACTTGTCTCATGATACACAATTTTGCTAACATTACCTCAGAATCCAGATGATAAAAACAAGTGCAATTTACCGACTATTATCTGTGGATGAAGCACGGAAAGGATCACTATCATCAGAAGCACCAAAAAACCATCCATTTTGCTCATGCTTGCTGGAATGGTGAAGCATACATAAGCTACCTTGTCATAAGTTAAAGCAGCTGCTAGTATATACATTTGCATACATATGATTATATATATCCTTCAATGTTTGAAATTTTAATATGGGCATGCTCGGATCCTTTTGTAAAGATCAAGGTACCTTGATTTTAGTGCATGGATAACCAAGGTACCTATGTGGCACTTACCCATGTCTAGTCTTAGGCAAAATTTGCAAACTGTAGAAGAAGATCAACTCCAATGTTTTGGCTTTTCTTGTCTTGACTAACATTATTGTTAGACTGGATTAGTTTATTAATCGTTGTGAAGATCCTGGTAAGCCTTTTCTCATGTGATTATCTCTATCTTGAAGAAGGTGGCGTGCATGTGGCTTTGAAATGTTGTCTGATTAAAAGTGGGAAACGAAGACTGCCTTCCCTTTGGTCTCTTTGACAAAACGTTTTATACGAGTTGAGCATGTGATGTGTTAGATAGGGAACAAAGCATAGCAGAAAGTGTGGCAGAACGAACGCCATGGCGTTCAGTTTCGGAGCGCCCGAGCACCGGGGCAACACGGCCACGATGCCCGGATTTTGTAACCATTTTTTATAGACTTTTCGCCTATTTATATTTTATTTTGCCTTAGATCTTATTATAACTTAATTTATAATTAAAGAAAGGCTAGAAAGGAGTTTCTCTAAGGTTCCCCGGTGACAGGGAAGGTTTGTTTTTCGAATTATCAAAAAATCGATGAGCTGTCGAATCTAACTTGTTGATTCTAGGGTGAGAGGGATAAGGAGAAACTTTGTAAGCATTTTGATTTCTTTTGTAACAAAAATTACTCTGTATGTAAATTGTGCAGTATTTGTCATTCACGTTTATTCTTAGTATTTTTATTTTATTATTCTATATTATTGTTTGTCATTATTTTATTATATATTTTTTATATTTTATTTGGTTGCACTGATTAAGAGAGACTCGTATCCCCAACTTGATCAAAAGATATTTCATATTTTCCATTTACGAATGGGTTTGATTTATCAGATATCCTTATCATCGTATGCAAGGGTCAATTAAATATTAATATGTCAAAATATGGAATATATGGAAGATATCACGGAGATTTTACTTTTACGTACTTAATTAACTCATGAAATGACATGTAAAATTGATATAACTTTTATATCAATTAAATATGAAACATTTTTGGGGAATATTTTGGACACTAGCACTTACCAACACACATATTGCCCTTCAACATTTGATCGTCGCCTCAAAATACATAAAAAAATCCATCAAATTAAGATTTTCGGCTTTTAATTCCATCAATTCTAAAAACCATGTACTAATTTTTCATCGTCCAGCTTGCCTTGAAAACTAAATGATTGCTCAATATTCGTATTATATATATATATATACACACACATACATAGCATACAATCTAGTCAAGAAAATAGCATGTAGCACATAGCTTTTGGGTGACTGATGATGTGGGCAATTTGTCCGCGAAAAATTTCTTGTGATGGATACGACAATTTCATCATCTTATTTGTCTTGTGCCTTGGCTGTTAAAAAGATATTGCATATTTCTTTCAGTTAGGCCGTCTCTTCTGATGCATCTCATGAACTTGGAGTTACTGGATTGTAGAAGACAGAGTACTGGTGATCCATCTAATCAAATTAATACACAACCGACAGATTCAATTGCATCTTAATTATTTATTAACTATCCAGCTTCATAATTTGCTCCCATACACAGACTTAATCTATGGTCTCTTCTATCTCGAAAAACTCATGGTTTCTTTCATTGTGCATATACAATTATACATGTTACATTATCAATTGAGTCTACCGTCAACTATGACATGGCAAATAGAGGTTACACACGAAGGAACCATATTTATAAAATTCAGGACTCTTGGTTGGTAGAGCACTGTAGTCAATCAACTCCAGGTCCCCAAGCTGACTTGAATTTATACTTAATTATTAGTTTTCAGTATACTGAATAAAAGTTAAGATAAAATAAATATATATTATTTAATAACGGTACTTAAATCAAGAAACAATATATAAGTTATCGCTAAATTTTGATTTGGTTAAATTAGCTATGAAAAAAATTAACAAATGAATACTCCATGAATCAAGTGAAGTAGATCATCAAACGGGATCAATATTCAGAGAGGCAAAGATCACTCCTATATAAAAGCTATGATTTCTGGATTCGATTCCAGGAATTTATACAAGTCAGAACAATGTTTAAAAACCATGCTATCATAACTTTTCCATTTTATTTTATTTTTTTAAACTATGGAATCAACAAGTCCAAAGAACTGAAAGCAGTTTCAGCCCATCTATAAATTTGATTTTACTCAAGAAGTAGCTCTCTCTCTGTCTCTCTCTCTCTCTCTCTCTATATATATATATAATATATATAAAGTCCTCGAAGGCATTCCCTTTTGGTGGGGTTTCATGCGCACTTCATGGACTGGAAAAGCACAAATGGAGGCCTGAATCAACACATGCAGGGAGCAACAGCATGTGAGTTTGCTGTACCCTTCAACATTCGGTTCCTCTCAAGTCCCAATCTAGCTATATTTCTTTTGTGAACTTATTCTCTTAAGATAGGATTAACTGGTAACAACGCACATGGTGGGGTCTTCTTAGCATCAGCCTCATGACTCATACACCTCCACATTTTGCCACTTGATGCTCTACCAAGCTCTTCCCTCTCCCATTATATGGCAACTCAATCTATCCATCAATATGCATGCCTTGATGGATACAATGCTGGGCAAGGTTTGCCATTACTTGTTGGAACCTAGGTTAACCTCATGTGAAGAAGAATTGATAAATGTAATGTTTTAATATCTCTACTATATATTCTTGGCGAATACAAAAGAGTTATCAGCTGCATATGACGATTTCCGGAATTATTAGAATGTATTTGTTTGCCGCCAAATTGTTGTTTTCTCCAGTAAATGACTCAATTATGAAGTGCTTTTGCCACTTTTAAAATGATTCCCTCGCACAGTTTGTTTCCCAACTTAAGGAGAAATTAACTCATAGCAAGCTATAAAACTATGGTCCTGTTTTTGACTTTATTGGCTGGTGGGGAGCTTGAAATTAAAGTGTTCCTCACTGTTAAAACAAAAAGGTCCTGTTTTTTACTTTATTGGCTGATGGAAAGCTTGAAATTTAAGTTCTCATAACTGTTTGGTGTCAAGGTGGGTTTGAAGGGAGACAACAGCAAGGGTGAAAAACTGTTTGTGTTGCAAAGCTTCAATATTAATAGTTTATCAAGCCATTAAATGGATCATTTTTTTCAGGGAAGTTGTTGGATCTTTTGAACAGCAGCATTGATGGATATCATACCCATGTGCGACGCATCCTCATGTACGCGCGTCTCACTCTCATCAAGACCACCCAGAATGGGATGGCCTTTAAAGCGATCTACTACTAGTACTCATGCAGCCAATGGATCAGTTTAGCAATGGTAGACATTTTTTATTATGTATCTTACATCTTTAATCTTACAAGTTACATCCATGCACCAATTCAGTGCTTCTTTGCAGAGAGCCTTGAATGCTTGGGAATACTAGCTAGCACATAAATTTTGCACAACACAACTGGAGTTTGTCCAGCCTATAAGTAGTAATTGCCCCAGCTGGGATCCTCTTGTTAGATCCAGTACTCCAGCATGGCCAATATTTGAGCTGCCTGCCGCGGCCTTAAAAAAGACAAAACTATATATATATACTTGTGTGGCGTACGGGCATTCATTGACCTCTTACGGGGCCCAAATTAGCATATGCCCTTTAAGAAACTAAACTTTTTATATCAACAACGAGAGCCCTTCTTGCAAGACAGTGTCCCTGCCGACACTGTGATAGTGCCCACAAGAGAGGAGGGCCTGGCACCCAAGCTTGAAGCTTTGGCGTAGCTTGATGAGGCTCCATAGCCAGATTCAGTGAAGAATGCACCATTCAAGAAAAGATCCCCTACTGATCTCCAGTTCCACTTCTTCCATTGGTTTTCTGGAGCATCTTCTCGCTTGGTCACCTGCATTCATTCCATGCTACCTTCAAGCACTAGCTGGCTAACATTTCAAATTATGCTACAAAATTGTATATATTTACATGATCATATTGCAATGGGTAAATTTGTGCATGTGTAGAATATTATATTTACAGGGAAAAAAGGCATTTAGGTGATAAGTCCTTTTCAACCTGCGATTGGGGTATTTAATTATAAAACAATTTAAAACAGTGTCATGTCTCCGAGTTAAGCTCAATTATATAACCTCTTTGTTGAATCTGTCGTTTGGTGCAAGAAATCTGTTCCCCTGACTGTTGATGGTGGGCTCTCCACTACCACCAATGGCATACATTTCCCAATGTGTGTAGTCATTGTTCACCACATGGAAATATCCAAGCCTACATCTGAAAAAAATTATTCTCCAAGTAAGTCTAAAAGCTAGCTAACTAGGTACCCAAAATCGTCAAATTAAACAGCATCGTTAGTGCAATAAAAAACAAGTGAGAGGAGATTAATTACCTGGGCATTCTTTGTATAAGCCCTTCACCAAAGTGGTTGAAGGCAATGGTGACCTGCATGTTCTTGTCCTGGGTGTAGGCATCATTGTGACCCAACAGCATAACCTTGTCATGGTGGGTTAGGTAATTGTTAGAGATGGTAATAGCGGTGGACCCATGAATGGCATCTATCAATCCATCATGGCAATTGGAGAGGGAGCAATGGTCCACCCATACGTGGGATCCACCGAAGATCGACACAGCATCACCGTCGGATATGGTCCGCCACCCGTAGTGGCCCGGGGAGTCCCGCACATAGGCATTACCCCTTGTGTACAGTCATGGATGTTAAGTCCGTGGATGATGATATTGGACACATACTGAATTGTGATGCAAGGCCCGCCGGCTAGGTGTACACTGGCCCCACGACCATCTAGTGTCTTGTACGAGTTCATTATCAGCTCCTCCTTGAGCTTGATCACCATGTCCCGAGCAAAGATGATCCACAGTGGTTCATCCTGGATGACGGCGTATCCGGAGGGTCCCCGGCTTCGGGTTCACTGGGTCGTCGTCGCCGGGGTCTGTGATGACGTAAATTTTACCATTCTTGCCGCCAATGGCATTCTTACCAAACCCAATTGCACAATCCGCGAGCCGCTGCCGGTTCTTCTCCCAATTGGAGTCGCAGCGCCAGCAGTCGTCGATCGGGTTGCCGGTGGAGCAGGAGAGGTAGCCGAGCTGCCGCCTCGCCGTACTGTTCTTCACACTCCTTCATACCACAATTCACAGAGATGCATTAGCGCATGTTAATAATATTGTTGAACATATTAATACTATAGTGGCTACACCAGCTACCATATCTTATACACATGACGTGAACCTATGAATAAAGCAATGAATGTAGTTACCTTTCTACTTCACTGACCACTTCCTCAGGGTCTCGAACTAGGGGTACTGACCAATGGAGGAAATGGGAGTACGGGAAGAGGCCATGAAAGTAAAAATGGAGAAGAAGAGGAAGAATAATATTAATGAGGGGATACTCATTTTTCCTTCTCCAATGTTTCCTCTACCCTGTGTAGGAAATGAGGAGAATGGGAGAGTAAGGTGGTAATGAAGAAGAGAGGAAGAGGATGGGGGACTTATAAGAGGGAGAAAGCAGGCGAGCGTTGTTGGAACTCACAGTGGTAGGGCCGTGGGTGGACGTGATTTCTGCACCCAGTTGGCCTCCATTAATCTTGGTAGTTTAGGTCGTTATGTAATGAAAGAGGAAGGGGGAGAGCATAATTTTCACTCTCTTCTTGACTCTTCACTTCTCTCCAATACCTCACTATCAGACCACTATTATACCAACTTTCCACCTTCAGACTTGAATGAAATGATCTTATATACTTCATAAATATACCAAAGGCATCTTTTGTAAAAACGTAAATCTCTATGACTAAGGAGACGACACATTATAAGGCTAGTAGCTAGCCCTTTCTCATACTCGTTAACTTTTGGATTCGTGATTGACATAATTAGGACCCAAGAATATTCGTTTCCTGAACAATTATGAGCATAATATTGAATTATCCTTATGATCCTTTCTTTTAGGAGCCGATATCTAGAACAGAAATAGAAGATGGAAGAGTGAAAGAACCGAGCATGGTAAACAATTAACCAACATTTTATAAATGGTCATCCTCATTGAATGAGATGAACGGCTCAGATATTGCCGACTGCTTATGGGCGTATTCCGAGACTCCACAAACAAAGAGACAACAAGGTGGACTATTTTATACCGCATCACCATTCTCACGTACATATATCTGCAATCTAACATCATTTACATGCTTCCAGAAATAGTTCCGATGACAGCCATTGTCGGTGCTTTTGCTACGTGGGGACCTTCTTCTTCATCTTCTTCTTCGTATAATTGAATAAAAGTAGCAGGTATTAGTTGAGGTGGCCGTTGGTTTGTTTCTGTGGTTTTTCCCCTTAGCCCTAACTGAGACGGATCCACCAGATGCCCTTCATGCATATTAGATATGAAAATACAAAAGATTACATTAAGTTGTGAATATAATCACAGTCATTATATATACAAAATTGAGCAAACTTATACGTAGGAATAAAATTTTGTCTTCTCTCATGATTGGAAGATAAAAAGATGTAAATGTCCGACTATTGGTTTTTTTCTTATTATTCCACATGGACATGGTTTAGTGGCGGCTGTAATTTGTTGCTTTAGCTAGTGACAAGCGTGACAAGTATCATTCCAAAGGCGCCATTCTTGCATTCACCACTTTGTGCACCTGATGCCTCGGGGTTAGTATAAGTAGCCATCTCAATTGCACCAATAAATTTGGGAGGTAACGTTAACGGTTTTTAAGTGTGAATTATATTCACATAATTTTTATGTTATATACAATTCAACCTAAAAATATACTATCAGTTTATAACGAGATTATACACCTTCCACCCATATAAATGTAATTTACAAGTTTATGAGCCCAAAAAGTAAAGATATAAAAGATTCACACTAGAATTACAACTTAAATTTATTAATAATCTTTCACAATAAATTAACAATGAAATATTATTCATGTTGTTAATCTACTTTAATAATATAAATTAGATTCACGTTTTTACTAACTCCCACCTAATGGTTGAGATCAGAGGATGAGCAAATAAGGAATTAGGAAAGCTTTTTTAAAACTGTACGTACTCTTTTGGAACGTGCTTTATGAAGGTCTGAATATTCACGTTATGTACGAACGTAGTTTGGTGCCTGATTAATCAATCGAATAAAAAAATTTTACCTGATGCCACATGTTTCCAACTCCTCCCGTAAATTACATTTTTGTACGACAAGTTTATATTTTGTAAGAAATCAGCTTAATAACCGATGGTCTTTTTCAACTTATTCAACTATTTTTCTAGACCATCAAGTAAAATTAAACACGATTAACGTGAATCATGAGGAATCGGTACTAGTTAAAATACTTAACGAATCGTTTCAGTTACTAACTCTTGTTTCTTTCATTTTGTGTTTGCAAATAAAATGATACCAAGGCCATGTAAAAATAAATTATTATTTGGATATATATGGTCTTGATCTTTCAGCATACAGTCATTCGCTTTATTTTTCTTGAGCAGTTTAAACTATGTGTACATTGACTAGAAAAATTATATTACTTTGTAATATATAACTAACTAGCTCCAGAGCAGCTAGTCATAATCATACCATTCAAAAAAACAAAGACTAATGCACTTAATTTTAAGAGTATGAGTAATAAACTACTTCGAAAGTTTATCACTGTATAAACATCAATTTGATAACCGATTAAAAATTTAACGGCATCACAATGGCGCACCGATTATTCGGCAGACCGAAGTGCGACCGGTCAAGAGTCACAAGTCGCAAGAGCGGTCCTGTTCAATAATGGTGGGCCGGGTGAAACACATGGTGGAAGGCCCATTAGTCGCGATCGACACACACGACCCCTCGACCTACAAAAAAAGCAAGGCCCAACTGGACATGGCCCGGCCCACTTAACCCCCATCATCCGACGTGGCTCATTTCGCTATCGTGGCCGTGCCCTCGAAATAGCAAACGTGGCACGAAATTAGTGGATGACAAAATAGTAGCGGCATGTGCGACACGTGCGGGTCTCGTTCGAACCGCGGGGCCCGTTTGTGACCGGGGATTGCCGTTGAAGAACCGCGGAGTGGGCCGGGCGGCCCAATATGGTTAAGTGGGCCCATTGGTTGAACATGGTGGACCGCGTGGTTGACCTCATTTGCCTCCGTTGAAATTGAAATCCAAACATTTAAATGTAGAAATACAAAAAATTAGATGGTATAAAATTATAAATAAATACTTGATGATAAATTGCTTTGGCCGAATTGGGAGTTTTTTGTTTTTTTGGTGTAAAGATGAGACTAATTTTGATTGATTGTACAAATGAACAACATCCGGTTTGGATGAGATTTGAACGGGTATAGTATTTTATGATCACAACAGAGCGTGTAATTTGACACGCTAAATCCTAATCCCAACAAAAAATCCACTTTATTATTTAAAAAAATAAAGTAAGAAACTGATTATTATATAAGATATTTTGCATCCATTTTTATTTTTTAAAAAATACTTTGAAGGTATTATCAATGAGTTTTCTTTTTCCCATGTGCAATTTTGATAACTATTAAATTGATCTGGTTTAGTGTAAGCAATGAAGTTTTTTAAAGTAAAACCACTCCTTTTTTTAAATTCGCTTTATGACGGTTATTGAAAGATCTTTACATACGTCAGCACTACGTGATGATGAGCATCATCATAAAATATTAAACAAATACAATTTTTTTTGCTAAAAATAACAAATACGTAATTATCATCAATTCTTTGGAAATGTATATTGAAGAGGCATAGTCTACTCTCTCTTTTCAATTAACATTTTTTATCGCTATTTGTATTTTTTAGTGTATAGTAAATAACAGCAGAGAGGTCAATAGGGGCCGTAAATATGTTTCAAACTTGGGTTGAAAAGAAAGAAGATCAACATGCATAATTGATGGCATATAATCTTGAATTAAAGGTCAATTTTCTGAACATTTACATGTGGTACAGTAGTCGACATCTCACTCCAATAAAAGATTAAAATGACACAAAAATATAATACATTTCCTCTTCATAATGATCACCTGGCAGAGGACATATATGAACCTACTTCCATCTTAATCACTAATCTTTGATTTGTATTAGACATTTGTATTGATTTTTACGACGAGCGAATTACTTAAAGAAAAGAGAAGAAAGAAACATCATACATATGAATTTAAAACAAGGCCGATTTTGTTTAAGATCGAGTAGATACGAGGGAGAGGAAAATTTATTCAAAATTTTTCATTAAAAGTATGTTTGGTTTTCTTAAAATTATACGAAAAAATATAAAATCAGGTGATACAAAATTCCCTTGTAGTTAATTGTCCACAAATGTAATCAAACAAAAATTTATTTTTACGAGTCTACATAAAAAATTTATAAAATGGTAAATTTTGCTAAAAATGACAAATACGTAATTATCTTCAATTCTTTGAAAATGTATATTGAAGAAGCATAGTCTACTTTTTATTTTTCTTTTGCATAAAACCAGTCGGTCCCTGTTCTTTTAAGAAAATGGTATTTTGAATTTTTTTTTATTGCCATTAAAAAACTGACAGCCCAACGACTTTTATGGGGAAATTGTCGCGTGAAGATACAGAAAGTTGCTACATATAAGCCATTGGTATAAATAAAAGTGTATGGGGGTGTGGGTGCAGATTGAGATTGACGCCTTTGTTGACGTAAAGGAGATATATACATACTTAAGAGGTGCCCCCTCAGTTGGGTGGAGACAAAGCCCCACATTTATCAATTATTCTACTTCCTTAGAGACCATAGATGTATACTTTTTCTCTTCTTACTCTGTTTGGTTCATGCAATAGTTGAATATAATGCCTCTCAGACACGCCACCGCACTTCTGATCAAACCGGTTGCCGGCTGGATGATCAGACAGGCTAAACCATAACAAAATTATTAGAGAATGATGTAAGTTTATACTCTAATATTAGTTTAAAAAAGAAGAAATTGACAATGTATTAACATCACTCATCATTTGAGGGAAGACTTTTTATGTTTGGACCATAGCCGCATAACATGGTTACCGGGTAAGATGTGCGGTTCACGTTATTGTACAATTCTTCGTGCATTGAAGGGCTTTCATCTTCTAATGAGCCGATTGACATTCTTCTTACTTTGCTGTCATAACTAGTGTTTAGCGCAGAATGCAACAAAAAGCTGGTCATCAAGGTGTTCATATATAATCCATATGGAATAGTACTCCAAAAGTTATTACATAAAAAAGAGCTTGAGATGATAGCGGTTCTTTCTTTCAAGGGTTTTTTTTCAAGGCAAGATGATAGTGGTTGAAGCTCTGTAAAAGAGAGATGTATCATTAATATATTTTGTAAAGCTTAAGTTTTCTGCTTTATATATTTTTTTCAACGCAAAACTCACCTATATATTTATTTTTAGCTGTATCTATAAGTTTGATAATTTATCTCGATATTTTCTTGAACATAAAATTCATGCTTTATTTATGTCTTTGAATGTGTGAACAGTGATATCTGATTCCATAATCTATCCTGTTATTGGTTCGTAAACTAAAAATATCTAATTGCTCATTGATTGAAATTGTTTTTCAAATTAGACATGTAAATTATTATCCTTTTGTTTTATCTATGGATTTGTTTCATGACGTAAAAAGTTGTTTTTGTTCTTCATTTATTGTCTGCAAATGTACTTTTAAATATTTGGTACGACTTAGCAATGTTTAAATTTTATTATTTACTCTATGTTAGTAATTGTATTGATAAATGAGATTGAGTCTTAATTTTGTGATGATATTTTGTTATTCAAACTTATTTACATTAGGTGTTTGTATATTTAATTTGATTTATTTAATATTATAAAAAATATAAATATTTATTATATAAAACCATTTTAAGACAATTCAAATAAACTTAATTTTATTTAATTTTTTTAGTGAGTCTGTCCGATTTAATGACTCCTTTCGGGCCGGTTTTAATTTTTACACTTGTGGTGTGGACACGTGTGATGCCGGCCTGTATTGACAAACAGTAAAATAGCTTCTTCTTCTGATAGTTTAAATTTTTAAAAAAATTATTAACATTGAAAATGATCAAAATATTGAAAATTTTCAATTAGCTAACAAATGTCAAATTGAACACAAACACGCCACGCGGATACATAGCTGCTGTGTCACCATGTGATGAACCTGCTCTGAGCGAGAGTCAACACATTTGGGGGGCAACCAAATTAGGAGAGCCATCAATCAATTGTGCTCATCAAACGATCGTGACGACACAGAAGGAAATTTTGTATCCGGCTATAATGTTATATTATTGTTAGCCAAAGTTGCTCAAAAGGATATTCATGCGGGCAGGAATGGAGCCTGGTCTGCAAATAATACTCTGTTACAAAAGCATATTTACGAGAAATTAGTAGAAAGGGCGGAACGGTGGTTCCAATTTCTTATATTTATTGCTTTGCGAAAAAGTGGCTCCTAATTTTTCCTTCTATATTATTCAGAAAAAAAATCTTTTTAAAATTTTTATCATTCCTTGACTCCAAACTATTATGGAGTACCTGCGCTATTTATATTTTTTCGGGTATAAAATGCTGCAGTAAACAACAGTAGAGAAGTGAACAGGGGCCATAAATATGTTTTAAAGTTGGGGGTGAAAAGAAAGAAGATCAACATGTATAGTTATGGTCAATTTTCTGAACATTTGCATGTGGTACAAAGGTGGACATCTCACTCTAATAAAAGATTAAAATGACACAAAAATATAGTACATTTCCTCTTCATGATGATCACATGGCAATGGAAATATATGAACCTACTTCCATCTTAATCACTAGTCTTTGACTTGTAGTTGATATTTGTATTGATTTTTAGGATGACCAAATTAATTGAAAAAGAAAGAAAGAAACATCATACACATGAATTTAAGACAAGATAGGTTTTGTTTAAGATTGAGTAGATACGAGGGGCACAAAAATTTTGTTCAAAAATTTTATTAGAGGTATGTTTGGTTGCCTTAAAATTATACAAAAAAAATATCAAATCTGGTGATGAAAAAATTCCTCGTGTTTTATTGTTCAGAAATTTAGTTAATTTTTTTAATTTTCAGTTAAAGCAAGTATACGTAAAAAATTTGCAAAATAATTTTTTTTTGAGAAACCAAAAGAGATTGGGAGAAATTTTGGGTGATGTGCATTGTTAAGAAATTTTTATTTTTATCTTATTTTCCTATTATCCAAACACGTAAAATAAAATTTTACAATTTTTACGTCATTTAATTTTATTATATTTTCAGTTTCTATGAAATTATTTTTTTATTTACACGATAATCATGCCGTCCAATTTAACCCTTTGGGTAAATATTACGCTATATAAATGTAAATTTGTGACCACGGAGATGGGCTTCAGTAGTTGGACAAATTGTGATCTCTTTATGCCCGATAATCTGGGCCTCTTTGCCCGAGACTAAGTTCGATCTCCATCTAATAGCCCATTTGTATTTGGGCTTTAGAAAAAAAAACAAAGTTATATTCACAAATTAGTTAGCTAAAATTTAACATGAAATATATCATAAGCTAGCTTAATCTGTAATTAGTAGAAAGTATATTAAGATTTTTGGAACTCTAGGCCCTGTAGAACTCACAATTATATCAGAATTAACTAGCACTCAATTAAGATCTCCTTTCAGAAATTATTTTGTAACATCATTAAAACTTTTACCACTTTTCTGATTTCTGTTTGATCGATCCAAAAGGGTGCTGACAAAAGGTGAGGAAAACTAATGGTGCACATAGCCTTCAGATTAAACTTCGGCTGTCGAATGCAACCAGGCCATTGAGGGATATCGTCATCAAAGTAAGATAATTTACTGCAAAGTTGTTAAGTCGAATCAACTAATCTAATGAAGGAAAACTGATTCAATTTCATTCATTTAAACCAGGTCCTTCTCATAGTCCCTTTTTTACATTTCTGTGAACATTTTGCATATGACAGTCGCGAGGAAATACATTCTACAGAAGTTGTTGATCTTCTCTGACCAAGATTGAGGCCTGTATATACATATACATCTCAACATAATAATTAATAAGTGGGTGTTACAGTTCTGAAGAAGACGACCAATGAAAAATCCCACGTTTTTTTTTATAACTTTTAGGTCCAAAAATATTGCTCGGTGTTCGACAAAAAAAGCTCAATTTTCCATGCATGCAGAATTGTTAGGCCAGCACGTTTAGCAGGGTAATTTATAGTACTATTATATTTTTTTAGACAACTTCTTCGTTTCCCACTCAATACTCCTCATTCCTCAACACGCAAAGGCCTATTTTCTGCACTGGTAATAAAACCATTTTATATTCGCTGTGTCAAATATTATTCCAGTAGACAAGCATGTTTTATTGGGTAACAAGCGAATATCCTCGCTGCTGGCATGCACCCCATGGGATCAATGTCCGATGGGATGCCCTGAGAGTTTTAGTGTATCATATGATATGATTTTAACTTTTCATTGCTTTGCTTGTTTGACAAGCACTTCTCATGGCTCACGGCTTCTACCTCCTTCAAGCACCTCTCATGGTTTGTACCTTCTTCCACAAGCATTCCATTTCGTTGGAATCAACGAACACAACAAACAATTCCCTTTCCACTTTTCATATTCCATCGCACTGACCCAACCAAAAAATAATATGCTAGGCAGGTCTTACAGCTAATACCCACTTATTGTTGAATTAACAAAACTATCATAGATATATTTAATTAGTAGGTAATTTAGTGAAAGCTGATTGAGCCTTGCTAACCCAACCAGCACGAAGAAGAGTAATCTTTCCCTTGCATACTGCCATTTTATACACAAGTAATTCTTTTTTCAAAAAAACAACTGCTACTTCCCAGGCACATGAAAGGGCATCCTCCTTATGATTTTACTTATAGACAAAGTGAGAGAGAGGAAAGTACATTAAAAGTATGAAGAAACATTATTAATGTTATTAAATAGGAAGTTTGGCCGACAGGGAATCCTAATGATGAATGAATTAACATAAACTTATGAAGCATGTAACGCAGCATTCATATGAACACTTAATGAGAGATCCTAGTATCTCTGAGCTAGACACTTTTATGTACAAATGGACACATGAGGCTTTGAAACCACTGGATGAGTTGGATGGAGGGCGATCATTTAAACAATACGGTGGAAAGGACGGAGGATGAGCATGGGCAAGTTTTTATAATTTATAATTTAATGGGCTAGCTGAGATCGATCTCCACTAATTCAGGGTTCGCCCTCTCGGTTTGCTGCTCCACAAGTTCAACTCCAAGCTGCCCCTTGTCGCCTGCACCGAATGCATATAGTTTGCCAGTTTCTGTTAGAGCAAAAGTATGGGCATTCCAGTAGATTGAGTTGGTTAGGCTGATTTGAACCACCCGCTCGTTAATTTGCTTCAACGATGTAACGAGCTGTGGTGTTAATACATTTGAGTGCCTATTGCCCTGCCCACAAATCATCAGTCAGTGTTCACTAGTTTGACTGCAGAGTAACGAGCAAAGCTAAAGTGACAGGCTTTGGTGAAGTTTTAGATTCGGCTTTCAGTTTTATGATAATATCAGTATCCGGAAAGGATATAAAATAAGTTTATGTACCTGCCCATCAGCTTCAAGAGAATGTCCGAGACTTGAAGATTCCCCGCAACCAAACGAGTAAACATCTCCATCTTCAGAAACCACGAAGGTTGTGTAGTCTCCTGTCGCAACATGAACAGCTTTCACGTTGCTCAAAGATTTAATCACTTTCGGAGATGATTCACACTCTTCATTGCCATGCCCCAAGCAGCCATAACGGCCCCAGCCCCATGTGCAAACACGCCCATCTCGACCAACTACAGCGGCATGCCATGCACCTGCTGCCATAACCATGGGCTGTATATTCAAATTCTGGAATTGTTCTATCAATCTCGGGTACCTCTCGTCCGTTCTTGATCCATGCCCCAACTTCCCTCCCAATCCGCATCCCACCGAGTATACTGACCTGCATTCACAAATTTATTCATAGTTATACATGTACATTGAAGAGAAGCAATGACATGTTGCAAAGCACTTATTTTTAATTGCCTCTTTTTAAACGGACAACCAAGGGATATAAAACTTACATGCCCCCCGGTTGACATGCTAAAGCTAGAAGATAACAATATCCAGCAGCAATCTGTACCACTGGAATATGTTCAAGGGGACCAGATAAGAGATACGGTGCTTGGTCATCGGCGTCAGTTTGGTGGCCAAGCTTTGCTTCATTTCCCCATGAGAAAGTATAGACCCTGCCCTCTCTAGAAAGAACTGCTGTAAAGAAATTTCCAATCGCTACTTGAACCACAAATATGTCCTTCAAGGATTCAACCACCTGAGGAGAGGTCATTAATTTGCTTCCCTGTAAACCATATTCTGTTTCTCCAAATGAATCCTTTCCGAAGGCATATACTCGACCAGAGTCACTAATCAACATCGTCTTACCAGCTCCAGCTGTAGCTTGAATAATTCTGATTCCTTGCAGAGAACTGCAAATTGTTTGTTAAAAAGGAACACATGTCATCACACTGATCTACTTACTAATCTAGCTCCACTAGTTAGCCAAAAATCCCACTCAATAGCTCAAATATAATAAAGGGCAGTTGAAAAAACCTGATTTGACGAGGCCGCCAATCCTCATCCAGATTACCATGCCCAAGCTGGCCAGAACTATTGGAACCAAATGAATATACATTTCCGCTGGAAGTTACAGCTATACTATGACCAGCTCCTGCTATTGCGTGCGACTTCTCCCTCCTTGAACACGCCTCCCCGGCAAGCAGGAATCTCAAAACAAGCTTCCATGAACCACCCAATCTCTCTTTCAACAATATCTTCTCCTCGTCCGTCATAGGCTTGACTATGGCCCTCTTCTGGCACATATCCAAAGCAGCAAGCTCCGTTATCGACAAATTAAAGTCTGGATCGAAATTCGCAGGCTGCCTAAAGAAAGAACAGGTTGCCTGCAGAATCCGCAAAATTTATCAGCAGCATTATCAATTCTAAGATCAGTAAAGTGAAGTCTACACAGATTAGTTGCAACAAGTAGTTTGCCTCAAGCTTGGCGAGGTCTTGTGGATCCAAATTACACCCCGTGAGAACATGTAGGACTATGTATGGACTGGCAGCCAATGGAAACTCCCCTGGAATGGACTCACCGAAACAATGTCGTAGGTTGCGTTGGAAAGTCTGTGTTGTAGTAATTAGGGAGAGAGGTTGATATGGTTGTACCGACGGCGGGCCACTTGTGGTGGCGTCCATGATCAGTACCCAGAGTTTGCAGCTCTCAAGTAAGTCAAGACAGAATTCAAGCTACACACACACACACACACACATATATATATATCATAATATGCAATATGGATCACTGTCGTAATACCAGAACCAAATAAGTCCGCAAAAATGCATGGATTTCAATTTGATATGCCCAATTAATAAACACAAGCTCACATGAACTAATTCGTGCAAAAGAGCCCTCCAGAGATGCAGTTTTAATCTATGAGACGATTAGCATTCCCCGTGCACATAGAACCTAAGTCAGAAATCAATGATCACAAAGTGAGAACAGAACCGCAATGCCCAGACCACAATGCAGGATAATCTCACAGTTATGTTGACCCTTTAATTATCGTCTGCAATTGATGTTCACTTCATTTTGTTGATTAAGAATAGCTTAGAGAAGCAATGCCACCTCAAATGAGGCTTATAATCAATTGTCTCCGATACTAGAAACAAAAACTCTCTTTTACAAAGATCCGCGCATAAGATTGGTATCAAAAGCGTTGTTGGATAGTTGAAACAACACAAGTCTATGCCTTTTACACAGTTCGGATTGAAATGTCACGAGATGAACTATGGAATTCAGAATTCAAACGCAAAAAAAATCAACATAATCAATCAAAAGACGTAAATTCAAGAAAGAACGAATCATCTTCACCGTTTTTCCTTTTCCTTGAAAGAGCAAAAAGACTGCCTTTGCGTCGGATTATTTGAACTACTCCCCCAACAAAGAATATCCACAACCCAAAAGCAACCGAAAAAAGAAACGAATTTTACAGCATTCGAGAATACCTTCCTTCACCAACACATGAGATCTCCCACAAGTTCATCACAAAAGCAAACTCAAAACGGCAAATTCCCAAACGCAATCCGCATGCCGACGAGCCATAAAAAACAAAACCACCCAACACAACACCGATCCCAACAATCCAATCAACAACAAATCCAATCCCCGATCATCGCACACCGATGAACCCAAAACAACAACCACTCCACCCAACCACTCCCACGGCCGCCCAGCAAACCAACAAATGAAAAGCCATAAACGATCCCACCCATGAACAAGCACATCAAAAAAACCCAAACCGATCATCCAAAAGACTCTCCAAAAACACTTCCAAAAAAAGAGAGAAATATACATCGGAACAGAACGACTCGTGCGATGATCCGCCGCAATGCTTCCACAGTCCCGATGGTAAATCCGTCGGGAAAGATTGGAGGGCGAATCCGTTGGACCGGAGAAAGTGATGAAATCTGAGAAGAAGAACGAAGAAAGAGGATCGCAACTTCAGCACTCTTTTTATTTCTTTTTTTTAGCTCTTGCTCTGGGCTTGTGCTCGGAGATGCGTATGTGTGGAGCCTCTTTTTTTATTACGTTTTTACGATATTTTTTATATTTTTTACAATATTTTTTATATTTTTTTGAGATCGTAAGGTGTCTCACCACTTTTAAACCCAAAAGGACTTGGGCAGGGCTGGTCGAGGTTATGCTAAATTCGATTCATTTTAAAATTTGATATTTAAGTATTTGAACTTGAAATTCGAATCTTATAAGTCGAATTTGAGTAATAAAGTATTTGACTTAAATTGACTTATATTTTAACTCGAACTCGACTTAATAATATAATATAATAATATATATATAATATTACTTTTCTTACTCAAAATATATTTAAAATCATAGATAAATTATATTATTAACTATTAATGTAAATTTTAAAAATAATCTTACTATAATAAAAGAACAAAAATTTATTTTAATTAACATGAATATGCTACTTCCAGAAAATCTTTGCTATAACAATTTAATTATGTATCATGGTTTAATTAACTAAAATCGTAACATTAACAAATTATACATGTTATGGCTTATGTAATCAGAGACAAACCCCACAACATATGGATAAGATAGCCAAAAGATTTACACTTCATTATTAAGATAAAAATACATATATAAAAATATCATATATAATTAGGTTCTAACGTGATCCGACATCTATCAATAAGCTCATGTGTAAAACCTGGTGATTCAAGTTAGAGTTTTATATTAGTGAACCAGTCGGGTTTAACTGTTAGTATGAATCGAGTCAATTTCATAAACCATATGCTGAGCCGAAACCAGCTATGAGTTATGAATGATGGTCAATATACCTGAGTATATGATGAACATGTCATTGTGGTGTTATGGTGTGTATTATATTTTACGGGCTTTCTTCTTTTTTGGATTTTTCAGGATTTATTACAAGTTATTTATTATTTTTAACTTGAGTTGGAGTCCAGTCAACCTTTTATTTACGATATCGCCACCGCCCTCCTTCTATGTCACCAACATCGCTTTCGGCCGCCGCAACACTGCCGATAGACGCTGCTGGTCACCGCTAGAACATTGTCGACCATTCACCTCATCGTCCGACCGTCGCCTAGCCTCCACAACGTGATGAACCGCTTCAAATGCTTTGTGCTCCCATTGTCAATACTGTCACTAGCAACTGTTGGCACCGCCATCCAGTCACTGTCTTGATGTCGCTGACCCTCCTACGATCTACCCTGACCAGAGTGGAGCCCAATGTTGCCCATCCCGGCCGTATCTCGTCACCCCACCACCTACTACCCCTGTTTTGCCCTTTTTCCAGCTAGCCGCCACTTTCGTCGACCTTGTCGACATCCTAGATATATTGGGCTCGCCAAGTTAGTGCTAACGGTACCCCATACTACTGTCATCGCGCTGGTAACCACCGATGGCAACAACTATCTGAAAACTGTGGGAACTAATTAAAGAACCGGATTAGTTGAAATTTGCCTGATCTTCCACCAAACTCATCCAATTAAACCCAATCAAACTTCTGGCACTGTCAGGCGTCAAATTCGAGCTTCGAGACACACGACGAAACCCTAGCTGTCGTTGATGGCCGACAATGCGAGGTATAATTACCTTGGATTTAATTATTTAAAATTAATAATTATTAGCACAACATGTTAAGATTGATTGTTTGACGCGATAAGTGCCTGATAGTGGATGAAGTAATATTTGTATGATTTGAGTTATGCTTAATGAATGTTAATTATCTAATTAAGTAAATTAAATCTGAGCATGCTAACTGACTGGAATGTAATTTTCAAAAAATTAATAAAATCAATGTGAATAAGATGAGCTAAGAATATATTTTATTGTGATGAGGATTGTTGATTGTTTGATGGGCAATGAGTGTCTTGTGAGTATGATAGATTGTTTTATTGATAGACTATTTTGTTAATTTTTAATCTCTCTAAATATATGTTTTTCTCTATAATGAGCTACTTTTGAGTTTATAAACAAGTTGGTTTTGAGTTCATAAACAAATTGGTTTTGAGCTTCCAAACGAGCTGTTTTCAAGCTCCCAAATAATCTCGTTTTGAGTTCTTAAATGAGCTAGTTTCAAGCTCTTTAAAATTTAATAGTTTAAATGTATTTCAAGTTTGAACAATATAAAAAATATTCGAGTCAATTTAAGCATATATACTCAAAACTCATTCGAGCTCAAGTCAAGTTTAAACGAACTTCAAACTATTCGAATTAATTTCGAGAACAAAATAAGCTCAGCTTGCTCACTCGTTTAGT
Source organism: Piper betle (assembly GCA_033002965.1). Classification (NCBI taxonomy): domain Eukaryota; kingdom Viridiplantae; phylum Streptophyta; class Magnoliopsida; order Piperales; family Piperaceae; genus Piper; species Piper betle. Next base: position 121,777 of record JAURVB010004681.1, read on the forward strand.
GGCCCTTTGTATGTTATGCGAGAGAATTAAATAATTTAAAATTTTTTATGATAATTGCACGCAAAAATATTAATCTTTTATTAATGAATAATTATTTTTTAAGATGTGTTAAAGGTGTAGTGACTTTTACCGGATATACCAGTGACGGATAAAAATCGATCTAAAGTGTAATTTATAGTTTATTATTAAATTTATAAGAATCTTATAAATATAATCTCAGTTCCTATTATTAAAATAAACGGCGGGGGGAAATCAATTTGACTAGGTTGTTAATTATGAAGGAATAGCCTATGGCATTCGAAAATGAAAAAGCTCATGTTTGTCAAAACGAAGATGAGGACCTGTTTTAGGAAACTACACAAAATGTGATTGGCGTTGAGCCACGGTGGCGACTGCTGTGTGGCGTGAGGGCGAGGCCTTGGGCGGCTGGTGGCCACTGACCAATGACTGGCCGGTGGCAAATTTACTGCTGTCGTCGGCCAAGAGGGTAGGGAAGAAGGGTGAGCGGGAAGAGGAAGGGGTTGGCCGAGGCGGCTAGCCGGCGACGATGTGACCAAGCGACAGGGAGGTGAGGGGTCGGCTAGGGTTGTGGGGAAGCGATCGAGCAGGGGGAAATGGAAGGAAGAAGAAGGGAAGAGGGAGGCCGGCCAGGGCGGAGACTGGCCGGCGATGGTGCTGCCGGTGGCGTTGCTGCCAGCGGCGACCAAGGACGAGCAGGGAGGGGCGGTCGAGGTGGCGGTGAGCAGGGAAAAGGGAAGGAGGAGAAGGGGGAGGGCCGGCCGGGCGCTGCCGGGGGCGGGGTGCGGTCGGCGGCGGGCAGTAGGGTTGTGGTGGACGGTTTGGGTATTAAGGTGGTCGATGGGGTGAAATTAGGGGAGGAATAGTTTGGGTATTAAGGGATTTAAACAAGAGTAGAGTATGAATTTACGGTAAAAAATAATTTTTTAAAAAAATCTCAAGGTTATGGGTATTTTATTAATTTTATATTTTGCTAGGATAAAATTAATTAGGTTTAAAGTGAAGTCATAGGGGCTTTTAAAATTGCCTAATGGTTATCAAGGCGTCTCAAACAAAAACTTTGCATGTAATTTATTTTAACTCAATTTTGTAAAATTAAATAATTTATAAAATTTGTAATAATTCCAAACAAAAATATTATTTTTTATTAATAAATGATTATTTTTTAAAATGGGTTAAGATGTGACTTCTACCAAATATAATAATGAGGGATAAAAATTATAATTTAATGGCTAGTAAGTGTAATTTATAGTTTATTGTTAAATTTATACAAATCTTATAAATATAATCTCGGCTGTTACTATTATAATAGAGATTAGAGCATAAAAGACAAGAAGAAAGTTCAAAAAAATAAAAATAAAATAAAACATTTAACGTTGCAAATGTTGCCTTTGGATCCCAAAAAAACGAGAAGAAAGTGCTAGAAAACAAAAAAATTTTAAGACATTTAACTTGCTGCATACTGATTGCAACTTCTGCACTCTCTCTTTTTTTAATTCTTACTCTGGGCTTTTGCTTAGAGATGCCTATTTATGAGCCTTTCTTCTTTATGACATTTTACAGTTTTTTTTTATATTTTTTGTCTCACCATTCTTAAACCCAAATGGGAGGAACAATGTGCTGTGAATTTTGTCTTCCACCTTAAATTGAATCGTTTCTTTGTATATTCCTATATAAAGCTTATTTATCTATCTTTCTAGGCACTCTTTTGTTATTTAGTTTAGTAAAAGTAGTTCCTCTATTTCTTTGATTGTTTGGGTATGCAAGACTTTGGCGTGTAATTTATTTTGAGTGCCGAAATTAAATGTCTTTTAAATTCAGAAAAGACGAGAAGAAAATTTTTTTAAAACATTTAACTTGCTTTTGCTCCGGGCTTTTCCTTGGTCTTTTTTATGACATTTGACAACTTTTTTTGATATTTTTCTTGTGAGATGATGAGGTATCTCATCATTATTGTGTGATAATTAAAATGTGTTAAGATGTAAGTGACTTCTACTATATATATTAGTGATCCATCTTGTCCTCCCTCTGTGAAAGGAAAAGGTCTATAACAACATTATTTCGTAGCAAGCTCTTTGGTGTAATCTTGGATAGTAGTAAACAATGGATAAAAATTATAATCTAACATCATGACAAGAAGTGTAATTTATAGTTTATAATAAAATTTATACAAATCTTATAGATATAATCTCAACTGTTATTATTATAATAAAGATTAAAGCAGAAAAGACGAGAAGAAAATAAAAAAAATCAATTTAATGAGGAAAACCTATAAATTATTAATTGTAACGGAATAGTTGGTTAATTTCAAGATCACGTGGCATTGGAAAATAAAAAAACTTATATTTGTCAAAATTAGAATGTGATCACTTGTTTTAGGAAACAATACATATGTGATTGGAATTTACATGACATTTAATTTATAATTCATAATATATAATTATAATTATAATTATAATTAAATAAAAAATCTTATAGATCTAATCTTAACCTGTAAAACTCATGATTCGAGTTAGGGTTTTATATTATCGATTCAACCGTTATTTTCGAGTCGAGTCAGATTCAGAACACGTGTACTGAGCCGATGCTAGTCGCGTGTATAAGTTATGAGGGTCATGCGCACCTAAGTATATGATAATAACGTCATGAATACAGCAGAACAGAATGAGTTATCAGAATATATAAGAATATGTTATTTATTTTTATTATTATTTTTATATATAGTGAATTGTAGAATTAATTTTAGGCTGTTTACAGCGTTAGGAGGCATTACGAGCAGTTTGGGTGGGTTGATAGCTCTAGAGCATATCATTATGATGTTTTGATGTTTGTTTGATTTTGTGGGATTTTTCCTAATTTTTATGGAATTTTTTAAGGATTTACGGCGACTTAATTAATATTCTTGACTCGAGCCGGAGACAAGTCAAGTAATATTTATAAGTTTGCCACCGGCCCTTTTCTTCCTCTCCCCCGACCTTTCCTTTCTTCTTCCCCAAACCCTAGCTGCGCCACCCTCCGCTTGTCTCGCCGCCCAACCGCCGATCAATGCTGTCTAGCCTGCCACGACGTCACCGTGCTGCCTCGACCAGACCCAACCACCATTTGGCCTCCACGACGTCCGACCGCCGCGACTAGCGTTGCGCCCGCGTCATGCTTCCATCGCCGATGGCACCACCGGCGACCGTCACCGCCTCGATCGAGTGGTCGCTTTGATGTCTTTGACCAACCCTCGACCCTCCCTGACCAGAGCGGAGCCTATCGCTACCCAAGCCAGTCAGATCTAGCCACCCACCACCACCGCCTTTGTTTTAGCCATTTTCTGGCGAGCCACCGCCTCGGCTGACCACGTGGACGTCGTGGATGTGTCAGGCTCGCCGAGCCGGTTCCAATGGTACCCAATATGACCACTTTCCGGCCAATATACGCTGCTGGCGACTGTCGCTGGAAAACCGCCTGAAGCTGCTGAAAAAACTACTGAAACCTGCCAAAAAACCGTCAGAAAATCGGATTTGCTGGAATTCGCCGGATCTTCCGAGGAGTTCATCTAGTTGAACCCGATCGAACTTCGGATGCCGAGTTCGAGCTCCGAGACGCGCGACAAAACCCTAGCCATCGCCGATTGCCGATGATGTGAGGTATAATTACCTTTGATTTGATTATTTAAAATTGATGAGGAATGTTAGTATAGCATGCTAGAATTGAGTAGTTGTCATGATGAATGTTAGACTATGAATGAAGTAAAGATGTGCATGGTGTGATTAACAAGGGATGAATAGTAAGTGATCTAATGAGGTAGATCGAGTCTCAGCCTGATAAGTGATCACGATGTCACTTAGAAAAATACAATAAAATTGGTATGAATAGGACGAGTTAGGATTATTCACCTTTATGATTATAGGATTGGTTATTGTGATGGATGATGATGGTGTTGTGTATGATGTTCGTTCATCATTTAGTTAGCGGGTGTTATTATTTAGTCTTGATGTGTAGGTACGAAGTAGGAACTCGCCGCCTAGGCATGATGACAAGCTTGGAGATTCTACCAGGTCTGTTTAAGACTTGACTCTGTTTTTACTCTCTTCTATTGTATGTTTGATTTAATGCTTGGAGGGTGGGTTAAGTGGTATTTTATCCGATTCCCCTTAACTCGGGCCATCCAACCGAACAGATTTCTGGATTAATAACCCCTTGAGGATGATTTCGAAAACAAGATCCACCACAAGTTGCCTTTGGGCCTATTATATAAATCCCTACCTAGCCCTATATATATATATATATATATATATATATATATATGGTTTTCGCATTTTCAGTGAGACGAGAAATGGAGAAACTGACTGCACGTACCATGAGCGGATGCCGTGATAGTTAAAGTGGGCTCTGGATTAGTGCCAGTGGACTATTCCATTCCCGAGGGATCCTGACAACTTTGCGTTTGAGTTCCTCACACCCGGAGAACGTGAAGGTTTACGGGTATTGTTTAGTACAGCGCATGCCTGGACTTGTGGTTCAAAGGGTACTAAAGGTGATTGCCTGAGAGTACTAGGCCTTTGTGCTCAAGGCCAAGAGAAATATGAAGGTAAGAAGAGGGCTTCGGATTTGAGACCAGAAAATGAAGTAAGAAAATGCTAAGAGCGGCATCAGCAGCAGCAGATCAGTAAGTTCAGGATGCTATAGGGTCTGCAGCCCAATGGCTCCTCAGTAGTGCCCTTCGGAGTGTTCATCTGGAGTATATGATGTTTTCTTTTATATGAGAGTTTGCTCTCATAGCCAGCTTGTTATAGTTATTTTATTTTTCGGATCAGTAACTATTGTTACTGACATGTTTTTATATTATATGTAGATAATAATCACGAGTTAGAGGAGTAAGCTTAGACGGAGGAGCACTGTTGTCGCTTGCACACATGTCAGTTGATAGAATGGTTAATATTCTATTTATGATGCTATTATATTATAAATGATATGAAATGCTAAGACATGATAGGATATGATTAAATGTAATGAGATGATGTTATGACGTGATGAAAAGCTAAGACATGATGACAAGAGGAGAAATGTGATCAGAGCGCGCAGCGAAAGTGTGGTGGGTTGAAACCCAAGTTCCATAATGAGTATATAGTATATTAGATTATGTGTGATTGAAATTGTTGATATATGCATATATATTGGAATATATTGTTTTGACAGGGTTGACCCTAATTGCACTTTTAAGGGAGACTCTGTCCATTTTATTTTAAAATTTTTATTGAGTTGATCATAATTGTATTGGTGTGTACTTTGAATTGCATGTCATTCATGTAGTATCATGTTAAGGTTTGTGCATTCATCAATGCATTGCGAGTTGTATCTTTATCTTAAGATGTCGAGATTGGATCCGCATGAGTTAAGTTCGGGTTAGCCGACCTAACCGAGGCCTTTAACATGCCGGCTCGTGAACCGGATTTGAGGTGTTACATAACTGTTATAATAATTTAACATTTGATATGAAATATAATCACAGTTATAATTTAATTATAAATCTTATATATCTAATGTCACTATTGTAATAATTTAACAATCAATATTATTTTTTCTAAACTTCTCTAAATTCAAGAAAATATATGTGAAAATTGTAAGCTCACCACGTGAAAGAAAACCACCTTCTTGTACTTATATTATTATTAATGGATAGATAGATACTAGGTTATACACTAGTTTAGACCCACACAATGCATGAGCTATGTTGAACAAACTTTTTAAAAAATAAAATTAAAATATATAACATTAAGAAATATAAAAAAATCTTTTAAAATAAAGTATGATAAATAAATATATAATAATTTTACAATTTGAATACCTAATAAAATGCATCTATAAATTCTTAGTTGAAAATTCACGATAAAAGGTTAAAGCTAAATATTTACATGAAATGCCTAATGTAATGTCTTGCATAAAAACGAATTAAACTTCCCATTGGTCTTCAACTTTTAATCGCCAAAATTACACCTAAATATTATATAATTAGAACTAAATTTGTACATTAAACTTTTATTATTTTCAATATTCAAATTTAGGGAAAGTAGGAGATGACAGCGAAGAGTTTAATATAATGCAAAAAGAGGCCAAAACCCGATAAGAGCGAATGTGTATGTATATATGTTTGCCTCCATGTCTATATATGTCCCTTGGCTTCTATAAAGTAGGAGGTGTGTAGATTAATTTTACAAAGATTTTTTAATATGTCCAATGTCTAAGTTAATTGTACCTCAAATGTTCACAGGCTACAAATTTAGATATCTCAATACAACTAATGACATTTTATAATGAAAGTATTGATAATTTTAGTGATTTCAGTTAGTTACTTCTATTTTATATAATAAAGGTCTAATTTTAATTTTTCTTAAGTAGATTAGACACGGCTAAAAAACACTCGATTATAAATCTCGAAGCTCGAGAGGGAAAATCTCAAACACAAGTGAGCTTGACTAAAAATATTCCTACATCACTTTAGGTTCTATTTTGATACGACTTATATTTAAAATGATAGATGGAAAACATATTTTGATTAATATCTTGGTTTTTTCTATTCTAGACATTTGATACGATAGTGTCATTTCATATTTTAGAGTCATACAGTTATGATTTGCCTTGGTTTCAAGTTTAATAAGAGCCGATTATATTTAGAACTTGAATTACTTAAATAACATATGCGCAAATATGTCTACTTTTGTTTCTTGCTTAATTCTGCTTTGAGTATGACCTGCTTTTGTTCGATAGGAGGTATTGTTAGATACCTAGGCATGTCGCCCTATCAATGTACACTACGAGACACGTAGAATTGCACCCAAAAATAAACCCACTAATGCGCGATGGAATATGCTTATAAAAGTTCTTATTTTGATTTGATTTGATTTAGTTTAAGGCAAAATTTAGATTTTTTGTGTGTCTATATATATATATATATATATAAAATTATTGAATAATTGTGCTCTAAAGACTAGCAATTTCTGTACTAATTTTTTACAATACAAGATTGGTTATGCCTCCCAATTTATTTAATTAGTTTTATTTAATTGATAAATTAGATCACAATGCATAATTAATGCATACATAAGATGTACACTATAGCAGGATGCTACATAAATTTTATGATAATTTAATCACACTCAATAATAATTAAATTACGATAAAATTATAAAAAATTTTAAATAAGACATAAAATTTCCCCGTGTAATAAGGGCAACCTATTTGACAAATATTGTATCATAACAATAATATATAAATATTTAGGGCAATATAAAGTCATAAACAACAAAATAAAAGTTTTAAACTAAATCTCAACCCATCTACTGATCACATCAGTGATAATTACTGAGTCAATCTCAGAACATCTCGGATGTTTTCAACACAAGATAAAACAAATCACAAAATAATTCATTATGACCAAAATCACACAAGTAATACACGTTGTGTCAGGTCTATGTGTGTAAATAGCAATTCATACTCCTCTGTCAAGGCTGGCAAGTCTCACTCATATGTCCCACTCCTGTTCCTCAGCTATACAGATAATTGAAAAATGTTAGCAACGGATGTCATTAGTTCAAAAATAAATAAATATCACGCTGGAAATGAAAGGTAAATCTCATGTAAAGAAAATATTCATACAACTTCATCTAAATAATCTAAAGGCAATAACTGAGGAACCATTGAGCTGCAAACCATATGACATCTTGAATTGACCGGTATTATGTCACTTTCAGCATTATCTTAAATCTGTCACTCTCGAGAAAACTAGTATCTTAAACTCTCTCCAAACATTCATATTTCTCCTCGTCTATAGCACAAAGGGCTAGTACTTTTAGTGAGTCGCCATCAATACCCTTTGATACTACAAGTCTAGGCTTAGCACTATAGATAACAGCCCCACACTTTTCTTAAGTGTAAGGGAGCTCAAGACATGGAGTTATTAAGATCCATAAAAAATGGAATGACTCTCTCATCAATTCAGAGCCCACTGTAACTTACACATGCACCCTCTCATGGTATCTATAGGTCAATTTCTCTATCTCTCGGCTCACAAGAAAATTCGAAAAAAGTATATCTAAGGGCTGGGAAAGGGATTATTAAATAAGTCCGAAGGCAACTTGCAGTGGATCTGAGTTTTCAAAAACAACTCAAAGGATCTCATCATCAAGGATTCTAATTCCAAAAGAGCATTATGTTTAAATGACCCATATTAAATGGGATCTGATAAAATAACCACTTAACACGTCCTGTGATCTGTAAATCAAAACATCGATGAGATAAAATGACAAATCAAGGGGCGATTCTTAACAAAATTTATAAAAGCTCCAAGCGGGGTCTCACGCTTAGACGACAAGCTCCTACACCAAACTTACACAAATAGGACTACTCACTAACGCCCATGGTATCTATATAACGAGTAAAAGTTATGAATGAACGTGGTCACACACTACACGCTAGCAAGACAAGGCACATGATAATAGGCCAAATGGATATAGTTTTGATATAAGTAGCACACCGGTTAAACTGTCTATGCAATTCTTTTACATAAACATCGTAACTAGCAAATAAGCATCTAGTAATATAATTAACGACTAAAACATGGAAAGGAAATTTAGTTCACTAACAAGCAATTACATATGTGATAATTCGATTTAGAATGAGTGACATAATTTGCTACACAATCACATGTCAAAAAATGAATAACATAACAATGTCATATTGATAATTACTTACGATTTGGCCACGGAGGAAATGAAACAATTATTAGTCCTATATCACTAATGAATAACATGATAACAAATAACTTGAAAGTCTTACTACTATATTACGAGTGACACTTCAATAATTAAATAATTTTACATAGTCTGAACATAGGAGATGTAAATCATTAATACTCATATACAACATGTTAAATTTCTAATCCAATTGTCACAACTATTAATTTGTGTATCAAAGTTAACAAAAGAAATAGCCATCACCACTAACATGCTTAATTTCATACTCGAAAAATTGGAATCATAATCAATCACTAAAGCACCCATTTTGAATCTTAAATGAACCATTTCACAATCATCCCCATCACAAATTGACACCACAATTAAATAGACAATTAAGTTATACAATTGTAAAATTAATGCATAACTCCGTAATTTCAAAAAATGTAATTATGATGTGATGCAAAAATGATTATGAAATTATACGGGAAGGAGAATGGGTACCTATCGATCTAAGGAGGAGACGACGACAGGGGTCGGAAAGCGCGAGGGGGGTGAGCGATGGTGGCGACTACTGTGGCGTAGGAAGAGGTCAGCTAGGACAGGGCTAGGGCGAGGAGGCCTTGGGCGGCTGGTGGCCACTGACCAGTGACTGGCCGGCGCCAATCAAATGTTGTCCTTGGCTCAAGTGGGTAGGGAAGAAGGGTGAGCGGGCTAGAGGAAGGGGTTGGCCTAGGTCGCTGGCTGGCGGCGAGGTGGCGGTAGTGACGTACTGGCGGCGGCGACCAAGCGAAAGAGAGGTGAGGGGATCGGCTAGGGCTGTGGGGAAGTGATCGAGTGGTATGTATATTGTTAGTAGGGGTAATTGTGTAGGGGTGTTTGTGTAATTTCACTAGGTAGGGGTCTACATAAAGGGGCTGTAACTGAATTCTGATATGAAATTTTTGCTGAAATTAAAACACCCCTTTTGAGATTGCTCCGCCCTCCAGGATTTTCTTGGAACCCAAGGAATCAGATCATCATCTGATTCCTTCCCAGGTTGCAGCCATTGCAGCCCCTCCTTCGCCCCTTTGCTGCAGTTGATCGTCGCCCCTCTTCAACCAGGAAATTCATCACCAAGATGGCCCCAACGAAGCAGAGTTCCAGGCAAAGCAAAGGCAAGGAACTGGTCGTGGAGCTTGGGGAAGAAACTCATCCCAGATTGGTATTAGAGCAGGTCGAGGGAGGTACATCTTCTTCACCCCATCTTGATGAATTATCTCAGATTGGTATTAGAAGGGTTCAAGATCAATTGATTGTTGCGATTACCAATATGTCATCAAAGTTTGATTTATTACTGCAATCAAGAGGTGATGGTTTGGGAAATAGAGAGGGTATTGGGACAATTCAGGGGAGGGTTCCTGCATCAGAAACAAACATCTTTTTCAGAGCCTGCTTGTGTTCCAGGAAACTAGCAATCGTCAAAAAATGAGTAGCAAATCGAGTTGCCCCAGGTCTCACCAATTCATGTCCATTTGTGAAATTATTCCTCATAAGAGCCAACAACCATGAGTGGTTGTATATAAGTTTGGTGATTTTCTGTGCATTCATAATACATGTTTCAACTTTCTTAATTTTTGCAAAGTCCTTCAGCATCAAGTTTATACAATGGGCAGCACACGGAGTCCAAAATAGATGTGGTCTCTTCTGTTCTAGCATCTTCCCTGCAGCTTTGTATGCCGACGCGTTATCAGTGATGACCTGCACAACGTTTTCCTCCCCAACTTCTTCAACTACTTTGTCCAGTAAACTAAACAAATACGTAGCATCCTTTTTTTGTCTGAAGCATCAACTGATCCAAGGAAATACATTCCTCTTGGGCAGTAAACTAGAAAGTTGATCAAAGTTCTACCGGATTGATTGGTCCACCCGTCAGACATAATAGAACAGCCTGTTGTCTTCCAAGATATTTTTATATCCTCTAAACTAGCATTTATGGAAGCCACTTCAGCAGTAAGAAGATTGCCTGACAAAGAATTTCTGCCCGGAGGTTTGATCCCTTGATTACCATATTTACCTGCCACATCAATCATTTTCTGAAAGTAAGGCGAGTCTACAACATGGAAAGGAATGGCACAGTGATAGAAGAATCGAGCAATGGCTGTGTGTAAGTGCTCTTTTGCTTTCTTTTCTATTGCCGTAGAAATTCTCATTTGACCCGATGTATTCTTCTTTTCACTTTCAAAAATAGGTGCCTTCCTCTTCGTAGTTGACTTAGAGCACCCAACACTTTGCTCCCGAACTTCCATCTCTTCCATATCTGAGTCATTCAAACCATATGACCCTATTTCTTCTCTAATCCTTTGTTTTTCTTTCTTGGCCTTTTCCACACCTTTGAAATAATCTTTCATTTTTTGTGCATCTGCTTCAGGAACTTTCTTACAAGCAGCAACATTTCCTTTGAGTCCAGCAATATGTTGCTTGAAGCGATATACCCCTCCACTTATGGTTTTTCCGCAAAAGTTACAGATGACTTGCTTCTTAGATGCATCAAGTGGTGTGCCATATTCCCATCCAAAATCCATCTTCCCTGTGACTAATATCTCGAAATTTTGATAACTTCAAATGACTCTGTAGTTAAATTTGCAGCCAAAGAGAACTCCGGAATCTACAACTACCATCAATCCGACCACTACCAAGCAGATTTTCAATCAAATGGTATCCCATTCACAAAGACAACAAACTGAACACCAAGGCAAAGACAATTAACTGCAAAAACCGTCAATTACAGTTCCTAAAAACCCTAGCATATCAACAGTAGCACACCAAAAAATTCATCATCAATCGGACCACTACCAAGCAAATTTTCAAGACTTCCAAGCTATATTCGCACATCACAATTTGCACATCACAATTTACACATAGCACATATTCGCACATCACAATTTGCAGCACACACAATTAAGTCAATTAGCACATCATATTAATCAATTAGCACATCATATTAATTAATCTGTACAAAATTTTAATTTGGACATCACAATTTGCACATCATATTAATCAATTAGCACATCATATTAATCAATCCGCACAAAATTTTAATTTGGACATCACAATTTGCACATCATATTAATCAATTAGCACATCATATTAATCAATCTGCACAAAATTTTAATTTGGACATCACAATTTGCACATCATATTAATCAATTAGCACATCATAGATAACAATTCGCACATCACAACATTCAATTTCAATAAAAAAATCTAAATTTACCCAAATTTTCGTTCGGCCGCCGATTCCACCCGAATTACTCGCGTTTGCGCTCCACAGCACACTCCGCAGTGCTGTCGGCCGGCCACCTGTCGGAGGCGGAGTTGCGAGGGCGGTGGCGTGGTCGGAAGGTCGGGCGGTACCGCGTTGTGCTCACGCACTGTCGGACGGCGGAAGCGCGGCGGAGGGCGGCCGCCGATTCCACCCGAACTCGTCGCCTTTGCGCTCCACAGCAGGTCGGGCGGAGCTGAGGTCGGACGGCGGAAGCGCGGCGGAGCTGAGTCGACGGCGGAACGGCGGAGTCGCCGATTCCACCCGAACTCGTCGCCTTTGCGCTCCACAGCACGTCGGGCAGAGCTGAGGTCGGACGGCGGTGGCGTGGTCGGAAGGTCGGGCGGAGGTGAGGTCGGACGGCGGAAGCGCGGCGGAGTGAGCGACGGCATAAGCGGGCGGAAGCGCCGATTTTAGGTTTTTAAATCCAAATTACCATTTTACCCATGCTTAAATAATTTAATAAAAATCATACCTAGGGTATTTTAGTAATTTACTAAAAAACCGATTCCGATTTAAATCGGCCGATTCCGATTCCGAGTTAAATCGGTCGGAATCGGGCGAACTCGGCCGATTCCGAGGCCGATTCGGGGCCGACCGATTCGGCCCCGAAATCGGATCGGCGCGACGCCGATCCGATTTAAATCGGCCGATTCCACTCGGAATCGGCCGATTCGTGCAACCCGGTATGAAACTAAAACCTTAATTAAGTTACCTAATAATGTTTAACATTTTACTTAGGACCTAATTAAGATAATTTAGTGATGTTAAGTGTTGATCTTGTGTAGAGGCTTTGCCTCATTTTGTGTGCTGATGTGACCCAATTCTTATTCGGTTCCATCTTTGTGCCAGGTATTGTAGGTGAGTTCACCGACTAGAATACGGGGCTCTACTCACCCAGGTCTGTAGGACTCTTCATTTCTTTGATCTCTGCTTAACTCCCTGCGTATTGAATTTAATCGCGTTTTAAATGTAGGACGCCATCTATGGCATTTTATCCGATCCCTCCGATGTTGGGTTATTTAGCCGTCTTTTCTTCACGTGTTTAATAAAACTTCATGTTGAGACCCCTTGATAGTTTTCAAAAGATAAGATCCAGAAATTAAATTTAAATCCTCTCACAAGTATATATGTATAAATGTGAGGGTTTACAGTTTTTACGAGTAAGAGTATTTAGGGGATGTATGAACTATACTACTACTCCTTCAAACCTTAAGGTAGTACAGAATATGAGGGTGTTGCATAATGCAACATATTTTTGAAATTTGTAGCACTAACTTAACTATTCCTTTGGCTATTTGAATACCATTACGGGTGTAACATGGAGGATGTAAGAGCGTAAGTGTTGTATGTATGAATATGAATATTAGCCGTGTATGCGTGTCGATACTTGTTTAAATATGTTTGCTTACCGCCCAGTGTAAGGCAATTTTGAAGTTTCTTAAGTTTCCATGGGTAATGAAATACATATTTACCAGCTTGTTATTTTACCGGGGTTATTTGGACCGGTAATTAAATTTATTTATTTACTGACGTAGTTTTCTATTATATGTAGGTGAGGTTCCCTCTCATTGGTTGGCCTAGTTGCATAAATTAGACAGCTCAGTGGCGGTGTTGGTGGGGAGTCTGCGTTATGTTGTTTGCTTTAGACCATGTATTTTGTAGATGACTATATGACGAGCATATGCCCTAACTATGTGAATCTTGTACGATTGAGATGTATGCCATGATGGTTATGTTAACAAGTTTTATCTTTATATTATCATATTTTACTGTGGAGTTATAATACTTTAGGGTAAGGCTAACCATCATCTACAAAGTATATAATCTCTAGAGTCCTGGAGCATGACAAGGAGTTAAGTCAGGAATACAAAACGTATTTGGCTGCAGCTGTTTGTGTGTTAAAGTAATGTGGGTGGAGGAACTTACGGTTCACACCACTTAAAAACCCACATGAAGTCCTGATATTAGGGTTTAATACTTTGATACTCGATGATTTTGTGTAATTATCTAACGCTTTAATTATTGTTCCCATAAGGCACATGGAATAAGTAACCATGACCATTATTTAAATATTCCGCATCATTTTCATGTAACTAATAAGAAGATATAAACCAATCACTTGAACCAAGTAGTAAGAATATGATATACGCAACAGCAGGCAACCTCAAAACTGTAGCGGGGGTGTGCTTCTTCTATAGTTAGTAGTTGTAAAACCCCACAACTCAGAGTCAGGGTTTTATATTCAGAATCGGTCGGGTCGATCGTTATTTTCGAGTTGAGTCCGGATTCAGGACACGTGTACCGAGCCGATGCCAGTCGCGTGTATGAGCTATGAGGGTCATGCGTACCCAAGTATATGATGATAACGTCATGAACACAGCAGAACAGAATGAGTTATCAGAATATATGAGAGTATGCCAGTCATTTTTTATTATTTTTATATATAGTGGATCGTAGAATTAGTTTTAGGCCGTTTACCGCGTTAGGACGCGTTACGGGCAGTTTGGATGGGTTGATAGTTCTAGAGCATATCATTACGATGTTTTAGTGTTTGTTTGATTTTACGGGATTTTTCCCGATTTTTATGAATTTTTTAGGATTTAATACGACTTAGTTATTATACTTGACTCGAGCCGGAGACGAGTCAAGTCTTATTTACAAGTTTGCCACCCAACCATTTCTTCTCCACCCCCGACACTTTCCCCTTCCAAACCCTAGCCACCCCCACTGTTTGGTGCCGCCACCGCCGGCGCCGTCGTCGCCTTGCCACCGGGCATCGCCGCCTAGCCCCGCCATGGCGTCGCCGTGCCGCCCCGACCAGCCCCGGCCGCTGCCAGGTCGCCAAGACGCCGAAATTGCCGCGCCTAGCGCCGCGGCTACGTTTCGGTCGCGTCGCCGATTCCACCGCCGGCGACCGTCGCCGCCACGATCAGGTGGTCGCCTCGACACCCTCAACCCCCTAGCAACCTTCCCCGACCGGAACGGAGGCCAGCGCCGCCCATCCCGGCCGGATCTCCACACCACCACGGCCAGCCTCTGTTTTAGCCATTTTCCGGCGAGCCACTGCCTCGGCCGACCACATCGACATCGTGGATGTGTCGGGCTCGCCGAGCCGGTTCCAATGGTACCCAATATGACCACTTTCTGGCCAGTAGACGCCGCCGGCGACTGTCGCCGGAAAACCGGCCAAAACTTGCCGGAAAACCACCAAAACCCGCCGGAAAACCAGATTTGCAGGAATTTGGCAGATCTTCCACGGAGTTTATTCAGTCGAACCTGATCGACTTCGGATGCCGACGAGCGCCGAGATTCGAGCTCCGAGACGCTCGACAGAAACCCTAGTCATCGTCGATTGCCGATGACGTGAGGTATAATTACACGCTCAGTTAGTTATTTAAAATTGATGATTGTTAGCACAGTATCATAGGATTGAAATTGATGATTGTTGGCTTCACCAACATGATAGGATTGATTAATTCCCATGATAAAAAGTCTGAG
>JAURVB010004682.1:0-22077 GCA_033002965.1 Piper betle
CATTGCTCTCCTGTGCCAGATTGATATTAGTTATTTTCCGGGCCGATATCACTCGTTACTGACGGTTTCTCTATATATAAGTAGGTGAGGATTGCGAGCGATGAAAGCTGTCGGGACTGCGGAGTGAGCAGCACAGAACCGCGCACACATGTACCTGCTGCGTGGAATCTATAATGACGGTGTGTTATTGCTACGTGAATGATAATTTTGATGTGTTTGTTTAGATAAATTGCTTGATATGAAATGAATGGATAAATGTGAATGAGTAGTGAGTTTGGAGTTCAGGCTCGGTTCAATTGAAACGAAAGAGATAATGATGAATGCTACGATAGATTATCATGTTTTATCATATTTTGATAAAATATTTATATACCCTTGTTGTGGATAATTTTTAATTAAAATTTTCTTGCCGTTGCATGGTTTTGTTTTGCTTGCACATCATAGCATGCATGTAGGACTACGTTAGAACCCACGCATCCCATCCATGTATTTCATATTTGCATCTCCATCTTGAGACACCGAGGGTAGATCCGGGTCGGCTTAACCGAACCAAGTAGATTAGCGAACGGTTCGGTCGCCGGTGACATTTCCGGGTCGGTTCACGGGTGAGCCGAAACGGGGTGAGCACCGCCCGTCCGGAATCATCGCCTGAAAACCCGCTGGAAATAGATGGAAAACAGCCGACACTCGCCGAAAAACCGCCGAAATTGCTGGAAAATTGGATTTGTGGGAAATTCGCCGGATCATCCGCCGATCGCAGGCGGTCGAGATCCGATCGAACTTCAGACGTCACTAGGGTGCCAAATTCGAGTTTGAGCCACGAAAAGGAAACCCTAGCCATCGCCAATTTTCGACGACACGAGGTATAAATTACTCTGACGTAAATTCTTAAATTTTATAATTATTAGGGAGCATGCTAGACTAGATAATTAGATGAATTTTTGTGTTTTTGACGTGTTTGTATGTTTGTGTGTAATTTAAAAAAGTAAGAAATTAGTTGATTGATGAGTGTTAAAATCAGAAAGTAAGGAATGAATTAGGTGAACTAATTAATTACCCTGATTTCATGAAACGTTGATTGAAAACTCACTAGAATTGACTTAGGATGAATGTGTGATGATTGATGCGTGATTGTGTTGATTGTGTGTGCATGCTATAAGATGTGTGATTCATCATGTGGGCGTTATCTTTTAGCTTGAACGTGTAGGTACGGTGTAGGACCTCGCCGCCTAGGCTCGTGGACCCATTTTGTAACGACCCAGCCCAAAGTGCAACATAATGGGCCAAGTCATTTCTTTAAAATGGGTACCACGAAAGTTAAAGATCTGTAGTCCATTCCCACTTATAAATAGGATCTTCTCCCAGTAGGTATTAGATGTGGGACTAAGTTGAGCGATCTCACAATCCACCCACCTTAGGAAATTTCATCCTTGAAATGCCTATTCTTGGCCCGTTGCTAGCCCCAGCCCACGACCTTTCTGGCCCATGACCGGCAGCCTAGCCAATGTTTCTAGTCTTAGCCCGTTGCTAACCCCAGCCCACGACCTTTTTTGGCCCGTGACCGGCAGCCTAGCCAACGTCCCTAGTCCATCCCACCATCTAACACGGAACCAGGTTGCTCTAATACCATTTGTAACGACCCAGCCCAAAGTGCAACGTAATGGGCCAAGTCATTTCTTTAAAATGGGTACCTCGAAAGTTAAAGATCTCACACGTTTGGAGCTTCTACCAGGTCCGTTTTAGAACTCGCTTCTGGTTTGATTGCTAAACTATATCGCATTTTGTTTTCAACAGGTAAGTGGACGTGCCGAGTGGTGGATTTATCGTATCCCACTCTGCATGTGCCATCTAGTGGTACATAGATTACCAGATTAACAACCCTCGAGGATGAGATCCCTCGAGTTTGTTTTCAAATTCAAATCTAGATCAAGTTGCCTTCGGGCCTATTGTATAAATCCCAACCCAGGCCTATATATATATAAATTTCGCATTTTCGGTGAGAGATGGAACGAGCGTTACTCATGGCCACACCTTCAGATAGGGTGTGTGCGCAGAAGAGCAGGCTCTGTAGCTGGGGAAACCCACTTCGTTACCAAGGATCCGGACAACTCCACCTTAGAGTTTCTCAAACCCGGAGAAGTGTGGAGGTTTACGGGTACTGCAATGCAGCGCATGTCCAGACTTGTGGTTCAAAGGGCACCAAACACGATTGCCTGAGAGTGCTCGGCCTTCGTACTCAAGGCCAGGATTAATATGGAAGGTGCAGAGGGTGATAAGGAATGAGATTTGATGCAAGAAGCGATAGAGAAATGGCCATGGTATGAGAATGAGAAACAAAGGGGGACGCTATCGACCTGATGGCGACGGCTCCCATATGTGCCCTGATGAGAGTTCTTGAGGAAGTATATGGTTTTGATTCAATAGGAGAGTTTGCTCTCTTGTGCCAGATTGATATTAGTTATTTTATGGGCCGGTAACACTTTTTACTGACGGTTTTATATATATATGTAGGTGAGCATCATCGTGAAGAGTGAAAGCTGTCGGAACCGCGGAGGAGGAGCACGGATCGCACACACATGTACCTGTGGTTTGTAATGTATGTGAATGACTTGGAATTTATGTTGAGAATGCATATGATTGATTGTGGAAATAGAATGTTATGCATGGAAATAGGGAGTGAGGTTAGATATGGAGCCTTGGAGCTTCGGCTGGGCTCGAATGAGATGAGTAGAGACGAATACTATTCTTTTTGAATTATTGTAGATAAATTATTACTGCATGTGTGGATAGGGTGGCCCTTATTGCACTATTAGGGGAATCTTGTCTGTTTTTCTTTAAAAATATAATTATTTTTTTACTATTTTCTTTGAAAAGACCCGGAATATATATATATATATAACAATAATAATAAAAAAATTCGTTAGTTGGTTAAGTATGAATTACCCGGTTAATTGAAAAGTAATTTCTAACTGGACGATTCTAGTTGAATCGGTCGAGTCGACCACATTATTTATCCATTTAACCATTTAAGTGAACTAATCCATGTACCCATTTAAGAGGTTAAGTGAACCATGTTCGTTACCCAATTACCCGGTTTAAGGAATTACGGTGGAAGGGTGTTTCCACATACCCTAGCCGTCATCTTATTCTTGATAAAAGGAGAAGGGGAGGGCGTCATCTACATCTTTTTCCTCGTTGGACAGACTTTCTTTTCCTTTCTTTTTCTTCTATTGAATGCATACACATTGTGAGATCCCTTAACTTAGTCCCACATCTAATACCTACTGGGAGAAGATCCTATTTATAAGTGGGAATGGACGAGAGATCTTTAACTTTCGGGGTACCCATTTTAAAGAAATGACTTAGGCCCATTACGTTGCACTTTGGGCCGGGTCGTTACAGGTGGTATCAGAGCACGGTTTCCCACAAGCTCACATTTTATGACTCAAGTACCTTGTTGAAAAGTCCAATTATTATCTTTTCCCACTGTGTGTGTTATTAATTAACAAATTCATTCGCTAATATACCTAAGTCATAATTGGGAGAAAAAAACATATTAATGAACCATGATGGTTCAACGTTTCACATGGCAGGCACTCGTAGACAGTCAAGCCTATCTGTGCAGTCTAATTCGAACACAGAGAATGTGTTGGCCTAGATCCTGACGGCCATATAGAGACTAGCGCAGGCTTCAAAAAATACAAATTCTGTGGTTCAGAATATTTTTCAGCGGTTACCGGGAGTGGTAGCAGGGAATGGAGCCTCAAACTCGGCAGCGGGTCCTAGTAATGTCCCAGATGGTGATCAGGGAGTGCCCAAGGGTGGGCAGGGTTATCTGACCTGGGCGAGCGAGGGGAGCTTCCAAACCTAGTGCCACCGGTAGTCCGACAAGTGGTGCCGCCAGCGGTTGATGATAGTGATCACTACACTGTGAAAAAAATTTAGAAAGAATAGAGCTGAGGTATTTATTGGAGGGATCGATCCAATGAAGGCGGAGAGCTGGATTGACATTACCGAAAAAGCGTTTAGAGCTCTATCTGTGCCTCACCGCCATCAAGTGAGATTGGCAACATGTATGCTTCAAGAGGAAGCATCTTATTGGTGGAAATCCATGGAGAAAACCACTTCCCATCGACGTGAGATTTCCTCCATCGCGTGGGCGGAATTTGTGGCAGCTTTCAATGGATAATATTTTCCAGAGCCCGTTGTCCAGAAGAAAGCACTCGCGTTTGCCAATTTGGTTCGGAGGAGGATTCAGTCCGGGAATATGTGTATTCCCAGACGAACTTCCAGGGTTACCTCCTAAGTGGGCAGTGGAGTTTGCCATTGACCTAACACCTGGAGTGACACCAATTTCTAAAGCACCAGTCTTGATATTGCCAAATGGTAATGAAGGATTCGTAGTCTTCAGCGATGCATCTTTGTTGGGTTTAGGATGCGTCCTTATGCAAGAAGGTAAGGTGGTGGCCTATGCCTCTCGTCAATTGAAGATTCATGAGCAAAATTATGCAACCCATGACTTGGAACTGGCAGCAGTAGTTTTTGCCCTAAAGATTTGGAGGCACTACTTGTATGGAGCCCAGTTCGAAGTCTTCACTGACCACCAGAGTTTGAAGTATATCTTCACCCAGAATGACCTTAACCTTCGACAGAGGCGGTGGATGGAATATCTGAAGGACTACGACTTCCAAATCTTATACCATCCAGGGAAAGCGAATGTGGTAGCCGACGCGTTGAGTCGGAAGGGCAAAGTGGACAAAAGTCAGCAGTTAGCTAGACTTTGGGCCATGTCAGCAGAAGTGGTAGCTATCAACCCGGTGGAGCAACTAACATGCTTATTGGCAAATTTGGTTGTTTCCAATGATTTAGTTGATCGTGTTAAGCTAGCACAAATGGGTGATGAGGAGCTGAATAAAATGTTGGACAAGATTCCTGACATTGTAGCTGATTCAAATAGTGTGATCAGATTTAGAGGAAGGTTGTGTGTACCCAAGGATAATGCACTGAGGCGGGATATTTTGGAGGAGGCTCATCGCTCAAAGTTCTCGATACATCCTGGAGTTACTAAAATGTATCAGGATTTAAAGCGAACCTACTGGTGGATTGGGATGAAGAGGGATGTTGTGAATTTTGTCTCTAAGTGTCAGACTTGCCAACAGATCAAAGCCCAACATCAACTACCTAGAGGACTATTACAACCTTTAGAAATACCATCGTGGAAATGGGAGTGTGTCACATGCGATTTTATTTCAAAGCTCCCAAGAACTCAAAAGAAGCATGACTCCATATGGGTAGTTGTGGACCGACTAACTAAGGTAGCTCACTTCATCCCCACGAAATCAATGAGAACGGCGGAATACCTGGCAGGATTGTATATGTTGACAATATTGTCAAATTGCATGGGATTCCAAAGGAGATATTCTCCGACCGTGATCCCCTATTCACCTCACATTTCTGGGAAGCTTTCCAAAAAGCCATGGGAACTCAGATTAAGTTGAGTACAGCATATCATCCCCAAACTGATGGTCAGAGTGAGAGGACTATTCAAACTTTGGAAGAATTGTTAAGAGCTTGCATTCTTGACTGGGGGGTGACTGGGAGAAACACTTAGCCTTGGCTGAATTCACCTACAATAACTCTTACCAAGCCAGTATAGGGATGGCACCATTTGAAGCCTTATATGGTAGGCCCTGTAGATCTCCATCGTGCTGGCTGGAGTCTACCGAAGCAGTTATAGTCGGGCCAGAGATGGTGAGGGAAGCAACTGAAAAGGTGAAAATCATTCAGCAAAGACTTAAGGCAGCTCAGGATCGACAAAAGAGTTATGCTGATACTCGAAGGAAGGACCTAGAGTTCCAAGTTGGGGAGTTTGTGTACCTAAAGACATCTCCTACGAAGTGGGTGATCAGATTTAAAATATCAGGGAAGTTGAAGCCAAGATTCATAGGACCGTTTCCAATCCTGGATCGAGTTGGGAATTGTGCATATAGATTAGCATTGCCACCAAGCCTTGCTGGAGTACACAATGTTTACCATGTGTCAATGCTAAAGAAGTATGTACGGGATGAGGATCATATCATCACAAATTTTGAAGACTTAGAGCTACAATCAAATTTAACTTACGAGGAAAAGCCGATCCGCATCCTGGCAAAAGAAATAAAGACACTAAGGAACAAGGAAATTCCTTTGGTAAAAGTATTGTGGAAAAATCAGGGGTCAGAAGAAGCTACATGGGAGACTGAACAAGAAATGGTAAGGAAATACCCTAGCCTATTTGTGGCATAGGAGTTTAATAATTGTAGCGGCATGAACCGATCCCAAAGAAATAAATAAAGTTAATCATAATTGTTTTGTTGCTTGTTATGATATTTCGGGGACGAAATATTTCCAAGTTGGGGAGATTGTAAAGACCGTGGAAAAAAAAATTTTTTAAATATATTCGACTTGGGCAGGGACGGATCGAACGTTAGAGAATTAATATTAATTATATTATATTCTCTACCCGGTTAAGTCTACCGGTTAAATATTTTATTCTTTACCCGGTTACCCGGTTAAAGGAATTAAATACGGGTGTTAGTGTGTTCCACAAACCCTAGCCATCATTTTATTTATAAAGGCCGTCTATTTATAAAAGACGTCCTACACCTAGCCTCCATTTGCATTCTCTTCTCCTCTTCGTTGCCGGCGTGTCTTCTCCCTTGCTTAGGTATTCCTATCTCCCTCTTCTTAATTTTCTTGCATGCATATTTTAATTTGATAATTAAGTTTTATAATCGTGACGATTAAAAGTTTAAAATCAATAAGAAAACAAATATAATTTTACACTTGAGAAATTGCCGACGAGTTTCCCCTGTTCGGCTAGATGGGCAAGCATGGGCAAGCCCCGTCGGGAATCAGCGGCGACGACCGTCCGACGTCGGAAGATGATCCAACTCTCTTCTTCGATCAGTATAGGGTTGATCTCATGGCTGTGGATGCTGGCCTGAGGGTGGTGAATAGACAAAAACAGGGGATGGCGGTGAAAACAGGGGCGACGGCGGTGGGTGAAGAAATCCGGCCGTCCTAGTTGGCGACGGGTTCCAATAGGTGCTGTAATTGATGTTCAAAGAGGTAGACAGCGGTTGTGCTTCGCCGATAGCATCATGGGTTCCTTCACAGCAGTTCAGGCCGCCGGAACAGTCCATAACGGACGACCTTCTCGCCGGAATTCATGGCAGCGACATGCAGAAGTGGGGAGGACGACCATACTCCATGCAACGTCCAAAGGTGGCTGATCCTTACTGTTTTGAGGCCGGCCTGAGGTCGTGGAACATATGAATTGGAGCAAAGTGCAAGAAAGGAGGGGTCTTGAGGCTGGAAGAAGAAGAACAGGCCAGGAGTTGGGCGCCATGGTGCAGCACATGGTCGTCTTGGTTAACTGCTGTAAAACACGCACTTTAGGCTTCCAATTGGTTGGTGGAGAAGGCTGAAGTTGAGGGAGGACGTGATTCAGGGTTTGAGTGCCAAGAAAAGGGGTGGAGAAGAAGGGCATGGTCTGGTTTTGGTGCCGGTTTTGGGTGCAGAGAAGAGTGGCGACGGGAAGAAGAAGAAGAAGAAGAAGAAGAAGGAGGAGGAGGGTGGCAGTTTTGTAAATATGGGTTGACTCGATACCAACTTGAGTTAAACAATAATACGAACACGTAATAAATCTTTAAAGATAATTATTTTAATTGGTTAGGGTAAAGTTACTAAACTAATTAGTTATTTGACGAAGTCGACATGGACATAGATAATAAAAAATACGGTAATGAGAAACTGTCGATACTTAATCGGCGTAATAAAAACGATTAAATTAAATCGGACGGTTATAAGTGATTAATAAATAAAGATGTTACCTTTACCATATTAAATTTAATATTAGGTAAATAAAGTGATTATTTTAATAATAATAGTAATATATATTAGTCTTTTAGTTGCATGCATTTCTACTCGAATAAAATTATATTTATGTATAATTTTCTGTCTTCGTTCAGATTAAGATCATTGGTCGCAGTTGGAAGTTCGAAATATCTAGGTCCGTATAATTATTTAAAATGTTGTATTTTCCCTTGTGGATAGCCTGGTCAGCCTGAGCTTAGATTCGACCACCATGCACTGAGTACAACCGGGGTCAAGGAATTGACTCAGTCTGACACGGGCAATGCCCTTCATAATCAAATAATGGACATGATGGACTGACCCATCAGCCAATAAATTGGACATGGCGGATTGGACTCGCCAGCCAATTATGGACATGGTGGATTGGACCCACCAGCCGATAACGGACATGGCGGATTGGACTCTCCAGCCGGTAATGGACATGATGGACTGACCCATCAGCCAATAAATTGGACATGGCAGATTGGACTCGCCAGCTAATTACGGACATGGTGGATTGGACCCACCAGCCGATAACGGACATGGCAGATTGGACTCGCCAGCTGGTAATGGATATGATGGACTGACCTATCAGCCAATAAATTGGACATGGCGGATTGGACTCGTCAGCCAATTACGGACATGGTGGTCTAACCCATCAGCCAATAGATGGACATGGTGGACTGACCCATCAGCCAACTAATGGACATGGTGGACTGGACTCACCAGCCGATAATGGACATGGCAGATTGGACTCGCCAGCCGGTAATGTACATGATGGACTGACCCATCTCCCAATAGGTGGACATGGTGGACTGACCCATCAGCCAACTAATGGACATGGTGGACTGAACCATCAGCTAATAAATGGTCATGTTGGAATGGTCACAAGTGCCAATATTATAGATAATGATAGGGAGTTTATGGACTTGTTTTATTTAATTATACAGCTTAGTGGTTAATCACTAACGCGGAATTGCCTCCGCAGGTTAGCAGCTGGACCTAAAGATTAAGGGACGACAGGGTGGTTTTTCTACCAACGCAGGTGGTGAACGGTTAATAAGCGGACTTCTCTTTTACTTTTCTTGTGTTATAAATGTGGCTATGGGAAACGGTCCAAGACTGTGGGATAATTACTTTATGCATTGTCATTTGAAAATAAGTTCTTTTGAGTTAGAAATGCTAGACTTATTTGCTTCATATTATTCATGTAACCTTTTAAGTAACAGCTGGTCCGGTTAGGATTGGTTGTTATAGGGTTGGTTTTTGTTAAATTTTGAGTAACACCTTGCGAGCAAGACCCACAATATCGTGTAAAATAGCGGGTCATTACAGGTGGTATCTGAGCCGACCTGGTTCCGTGTTAGATGGTGGGCTGGACTAGAAACGTTGGCTAGGCTGCCCGTCACGGGCCAGAGAGGTCGTGTGCAGGGACTAGCAACGGGCCTAGTATAGGCATTTCGAGGACGAAAATTCCTAAGGTGGGTAGATTGTGAGATCCCTCAACTTAGTCCCACATCTAATACCTACTGGAAGAAGATCCTGTTTATAAGTGGGAATGGACTAGAGATCTTTAACTTTCGGGGTACCCATTTTAAAGAAATGACTTAGGCCCATTACGTTGCACTTTCGGCCGGGTCGTTACACACATGTTGCATAAATCATAAACATGAAAAACATAAGAATCAAATCAGAAATCAACAAGGGAAGAAGAAACCAAGAGGACAGCTTGCTGTTTTTGCAACAGCAACAACATCATCTTCCATCCTTGTGAGTTGGGTTGACGTACGGGAAGTAGGGAGGGCTCCCAGCGGTGTGGCCGAGTCAGACCGTCGGGGAGGGATGTAAATCAGGAACGTGAAGGAAGACTAGGTTGGTGTTGCCGTGGGTGGTGTTGCTGGCCAGACGTTGATCCGCTATGGAAAGGGCAGACTGGTCGTCACTTGGGGTGGTGATGGTCATCACCTTAATGGGGCAGGACACGGTCGCCATGGCTACTGGTCGACCACTATGAATGGTGAAATTAAGGTCCCCATGTAGGGTGTAGTCTGAGTTCCATGAGATAGCAGTGGATAAAGATTGGATCTTTGGGGTAGATAGAAGATGGGGTCTGAAATAGGGTGGAAGGAAAAGAAGACATGTTGGTCGGGTGCTGTTTATGTGGCTGACTAGAGTAGTCGCCATGGGTCTAGTCGGGTGCTGTTTATGTAGCCGACTAGGGAGACGCTGCCATGGGTCATGGTCTGATTATGTGACCGACATGGAGTCACCATGGTCAGGTCGGGGTTGCTGATTGGGTAGCTAGAAGAGGGTTGCCGAGGACCGGTTGAGGGTTGCCATGAGGTGGCCAAGTTGGAGATGCCATAGCAGCAAATGGAGGTCGCCACGTTACTGGTTGGTCGCCATGCATGGTGAGAATAGCAGCTTTCGCTGGTTGACTACAATAAAGCTGGGAGCTTTGGGGCCGTTACATGAATTGTTAAAGTAGAATGGCAACCAGGTAAGTATGGGGCATTTTAATAATTAAATTATCAATTAGATAATGGGGATTTGGATGGGGATAGTTAATAATTAATTATCATTAGAATTTCTGAAAATTTAATAAGAAATGAAGACTAACATGAACTAATTACATCATTTAAAATTGATAGTATATCAGCCATGTAGTTGCATGTAGGTTCGTGCAAAATAAAATTATACTAATGTATAATTTTAAGCCCTCATTCAGATTAGGGTTAGCGGATCATAGTCAGACGAAATCACAAGTAAAGTACGTATAATAGGTAGAACATCGTACTTTCCTTGTTGGTAGCCTAGGTTGGCCTGCGCCTAGATTCGACCACCATGCACCGAGCGCAACCGGGGTCAAAGAATTAACTCAGTCCGACACGGGGTCGTATTATGTACGTAAATTGTGCAATGCATCAACATTGTTTTGGAGTAGTGATAGCCGTCCCATAAAAATGCTACGGTCGGGGTGAGCGAGGCACAGACGATTCCTCCATCGCACTGGAGTAAAGTGATAGCCTCCCCATAAAAAGGCAATGGCCAGGGTGTGCGAGGCACCAGCACTGGAGACGATAGTGGTAGCCTCCCCACAAAAGGGCTACGGCCGGGGTATACGGATCACAGCGGATACCTCCTCCGCATTGTTTTGGAGTACAGTGGAATCGCTGCACCGCATATTAAAATAAACTTAAGGAAATAGTGGAATGTACTTGTTTTGTTTTATCTATTATACTAATTAGTGTTGTAATCACTAACGCAGAATTGCCTCCGCAGGTGTGTAGATACGAGAAATAAGTGTGGCTACTGGGAAACAGTCAAAGACTGTGGGATCTTTATATATGTTTTTGTTTACAAAAATGTTAGACAAATTTGCTTAAATTTTGAGTAACACCTTGCCAGCTAGGCCCACAATGTTGTGACAAATGGCGGGTCGTTACAAATGCGGAGGAGGTATCCGCTGTTGTAACGACCCGCCATTTTTCACGATATTGTGGGCCTAACTGGCTAGTTGTTACTCAAAAGTAAGTAATTATGTCAAACATTTTTTATAAATAATAACATACATAAACATCCCACAGTCTTGGACCGTTTCCCAGCAGCCACACTTATTTCTCAATTTAAAGAAAAGGAGTCCTCATATTTATTTTGCTCCATACTCTGGATGTCAATCACCTAATCTTGTATCTGCACACCTGCGGAGGCAATTCCGCATTAGTGATTACAACACTAAGTAGTATAATAGATAAAACAAAACAAGTACATTCCACTATTTCCTTATGTTTATTTTAATATGCGGTGGAGCGATTCCGCTATACTCCAAAACAATGCGGAGGAGGTGTCCGCTGTGATCCGCACACCCCGGCCGTAGCCTTTTTATGGGGAGGCTACCACTACCGTCTCCAGTGCCAGTGCCTCGCACACCCCGGCCGTAGCCTTTTTGTGGGGTAGCTATCACTGCACTCGGGTGATTGCTATGCCCCGTTTGTGGGGAAGCTCTCACTACCAATTCTAGTGCCAGTGCCTCGCACACCCCGGCCGTAGCCTTTTTATGGGGAGGCTATCACTGCACTCCAGTGCCAATGCCTTGCACACCCCGGCCGTAGCCTTTTGTGGAGCGGCTATCACTGCACTCAGGTGATCGCTATGCCCCGTTTGTGGGGAAGCTCTCACTGCCAACTCTAGTGCCAGTGCCTCACACACCCCGGCCGTAGCCTTTTTATGGGGCGGCTATCACTGCACTCAGTGCCAGTGCCTCACACACCCCGGCCGTAGCCTTTTTATGGGGCGGCAATCACTGCACTCTAGTGCGATGGAGGAATCGCTGTGCCTCACTCACCCCGGCCGTAGCCTTTTTATGGGGCGGCTATCACTACTCCAAAACAATATCGATGCATTACATGATTCACACACATAACACGACCCAGTGTCGGACTGAGTCAATTCATTAACCCCGGTTGCACTTCGTGCATGGTGGTCGAATCTGGGCTCAGGCCGACCTAGGCTACCAACAAGGAAAATACGATGTTCTACCTATTATACGTACCTGATTTGTGATTACGTCTGACTGTGATCCGTGAACCCTAATACAGTAATGGGGAGGTCGCCTGGGACGGAGATGAGGGATGAAATACTCACACAGTAATGGGGAGGTCGCCTGGGACGGAGATGAGGGATGAAATACTCCCTCCTCCTGCATATATATACACTTCAACCATTCCCTCCATTAAATTCTCATACCCCATCATCCATTGGTATTTCCTAGGTTCAATGACCCCTTCATTAAATTCTCACACCCCATCATCCATTGGTATTTCCTAGGTTCAACGACCCCTTCATTAAATTCTCACACCCCATCATCCATTGGTATTTCCTAGGTTCAACGACCCCTTCTCCTTTTTTAAAGAATAAATGACGGCTAGGGTTTGTGGAAGCACCCTTTCATCATAATTCCTTTAACCGGGTAATTGGGTAATTAACACGGTTCACTTAACCTTTTCACTCAACCTCTTAAATGGTATGGTTCACTTAATTAATGTGTTCGACTCGACTGATTCAACTAGAATCGTCCGATTAGAAATTACTTTTCAATTTAACTGGGTAATTCATACTTAACCAGCTAAAATTTTTTTTTTCCGGGTCTTTATAGCTGTGATCCGCACACCCCGGCCGTAGCCCTATTGTGGGGAGGCTACCACTAGCGTCTCCAGTGCCAGTGCCTCACACACCCCAGCCGTAGCCTTTTTATGGGGAGGCTATCACTGTACTCAGGCGAATGCTACGCCCGCTTGTGGGGAAGCTCTCACTGCCAATTATAGTGCTAATCCCTCACACACCCCGGCCGTAGCCTTTTTATGGGGGGAGGCTATCACTGCACTCAGGGAATGGTACACCCCATTTGTGGGGAAGCTCTCACTGCCAACTCTAGTGCCAGTGCTCTCACACACCCCGGTCGTGGCCTTTTTATGGGGTGGCTATCACTACTCCAAAACAATGTCGATGCATTACACAATTTACGCACATAATACGACCCCGTGTCGGACTGAGTTAATTCTTTGACCCCGGTTGCACTCGGTGCATGGTGGTCGAATCTGGGCTCAGGCCGACCAAGGCTACCAATAAGGAAAATATGATGTTCTACCTATTATACGTACCTGACTTGTGACTTCTGTCTGACTGTGACCCGTGAACCGTAATCTGAATGAGGGCATAAAATTATACATTACTTTAATTTTATTTTGCATGAACCTACATGCAACTTAGATGACTAATATACTATCAATTTTAAATGATGTAATTAGTTCATGTTAGTCTTCATTCCTTATTAAATTTTCAGCAATTCAATTGATAATTAATTATTAATTATCCCCATCCAAATCTCCCATTATCTAATTGATAATTTAATTATTAACATGTCAATTTACAAAACAACTAAGCAATCGACGAAGAACCCCATGCATAAGACGCTGGAGATCTAGCAACTTGGCAGGGCGTCTTCAACAAACCTTGCATGCAAGAATCATAATGGAAACAAATAAGATGAGGGATGAAATACTCACACAGTAATGGGGAGGTCGCCTGGGATGGAGATGTGGGATGAAATACTCCCTCCTCCTGCATATATATACACTTCAACCATTCCCTCCATTAAATTCTCATACCCCATCATCCATTGGTATTTCCTAGGTTCAACGAGCCCCTTCATTAAATTCTCATACCCCATCATCCATTGGTATTTCCTAGGTTCAACGTCACCCTTCATTAAATTCTCACACCCCATCATCCATGCATGAATAGGTATTTTCTACGTGACCTTAAGTCGAACCATGACCGGTCAACTTGATAACCAACCAGATTGGTTCATCTATATTCATTTCATAATATTTAGGTTCGAGTCTTGTAATAAAAATCATGGTTTTTAGAGTTACCCCAACTTAGAAATATTTCGTCCCCGAAATATTATAACGGCAAGATGATAAGCGTGATTAATTATATCTTCGGGATCTCAGGCTGCTCCTGTTGTTGCTTCAGGGGCTGACGACACTCATTTTGCAAGTGTCCCATCTTTCCACAATTGTAGCATCGACGGGGATCACTGCATAACCCTGAATGCATCTTGTTGCAATTTTTACATCAGTCGATACGGAATCTCTTGAAACTTCCTTTTGCGGTTCCCATCGACATTCCGTTGACAGTTCTGCTACTGGTGTTCCGCAGACCTGTTTACTACTTACCCTGGTTGGCATTCTTATGTTGCATAGTAGCCTTCCTCTGTTTCTATGCACGGACATAGTCGTACACCAATCTCATGAGTAGTGGCTGCCTCAA
Source organism: Piper betle (assembly GCA_033002965.1). NCBI lineage: Eukaryota > Viridiplantae > Streptophyta > Magnoliopsida > Piperales > Piperaceae > Piper > Piper betle. The sequence goes on from JAURVB010004682.1 coordinate 14,731, forward strand.
ATCACTTCGGTTATAGTGCCTCTTGGTGCCGTAGCGACCCTACTCCTCAATTCGGGCTTCAACCCCAGAAAAATTTGTCCGCTTTGGCTTGGGCAGATGCCAGACTCCCAGCTGCAAATCTCACCACTTGCAAGACATTTTTTGCATACTCTCAGACTGAATAATCCCTCTGAGTTAGAGTGGCAAATCTCGAGCGCTTTCTTCTGGACAACAGCACTCAGGAAAGTATTATCCATTGAAAGCTGTTACAAATTCCGCCCAAGGAATGGAATGGACGAAATCTCCCGTTGATGGAACACAGTCTTCTACATGGATTTCCATCAATAGAATGCTTCCTCCTGAAGCATGCATGTCGCCAACCTCACCTGATGGCGATGAGGCACAGAGAGAGCTCTAAATGCTTTCTGCAGTAATGTCCAACCAGCTCTCTGCCTTCATTGGATCAGTCTCCACCAATGAATACCTCAGCTCCGTTCCTTCGGAATTTCTTTACAGTGTATCGATCATTGTCATCCCCCAACTGGCAGTACCACTTGTCAGACCACCGGTGGCACTGGGTTTGAAGTTCCACTTGCTCGCCCGGGTCATATATCCCTACCCGCTCTTGGGCGCTCCCTGGTCCCCATTTGGGATACTACTAGGACCCACAGCCGAACTTAGATCTCCATTCCCAGTCACCAATCCCGGTAATCGCTGCGCTGTGTTCTGAATCACAGAACTGGTATTATCTGAAGCCTGCACAGGTCCTTGTATGGCAGTCAGAAATTTGGCCTAACACGCTCTCCACGTTCATCCGTTCGACTGCGCAGCTTGCTCTGACTTCCTTCAAATGCTTGCCATCTAAAATTTAATTCATTATGGTTCCTTAAAAATAATTTTTTTCAATGATTACTTTGGTTTGTTAGTGAGTCCACTAATTCCCTAATGACAGACCCCATAGGAGAAAGAAAATATGACTCTTCAACAAGGTTTTGAGTCATAAGATGGGAGCTTTTCAGAAACCAAGCTCTTATACCACCTGTAACGACCCGGCGACTATCTCGGTCACAGGCGACTGTCTTGATGACGGCTCTCACCACGTCGGCTAGCTGAAATTGGCACACTAACCTCTACCGTGGCATGGCAGTCCTAGGTTGACTGGAGGCGGCGTCACTGTGAACAAGGCTAGGACTGTCCTGTCTGGCTACTGGAGGCGATGGGGTCCCGATCTGCGTCCGGAGGGTCCATGTCACCATCCTGCTAGTAGTTCCTGCTCTAGTCTACTCTCCTGTCACACTACCAATTTGTAAGGAAATCTGTAAACCAAAACATAATGACAGAAAAATACCTGTCGATACAGCTCGGAGCAGCTTCGGCACACGTCTAACGTGCAACGCATCTACCATCTTAATCAACCAAGGGTTGGCTCTGATACCACTATTGTAACACCCCGTTCCGGCTCACCCGTGAACCGACCTGGAAATGTCGCCAGCGACCGAACCATTCGCTAATCTACTGGGTTCGGTTAAGCCGACCCGGATCTGCCCTCGGTGTCTCAAGATGGAGTTGCAAACATGAAATGCATGGATGGGGTGCGTGGGTTCTAACGTAGTCCTACATGCATGCTATGATGTGCAAGCAAAACAAAACCAAACAACGGCAAGAAAATTTTAATTAAAAATTATCCACAACAAGGGTATATAAATATTTTATCAAAATACGATAAAACATGATAATCTACCGTAGCATTCATCGTTATCTCTTTCGTTTCAATTGAACTGAGCCTGAACTCCAAACTCACTACTCATTCACATTTATCCATTCATTTCATATCAAGCAATTTATCTAAACAAACACATCAAAATTATCATTTACGTAGCAATAACACACCGTCATTATAGATTACACGCGGCAGGTACATGTGTGCGCGGTTCCGTGCTGCTCCTCCGCGAGTCCCGACAGCTTTCATCCCTCGCATTTCTCACCTACATATATATAGAAAAACCGTCAGTAACAAGTGTTACCGGCCCGGAAAAATAACTAATATCAATCTGGCACAGGAGAGCAAACTCTCCTGTTGAATGAAAACCATATACTTCCTCAAGAACTCTCATCAGGGCACATACGGGAGCCGTCGCCCTCGGGTCGACAGCGTCCCCCTATCTTTCACATTCTCATACCTCGGCCATTTCTCTATCGCTTCTCGCATCAAATCTCATTCCTTTCCGCCCTCTGCACCTTCCATATTACTCCTGGCCTTGAGCACGAAGGCCGAGTACTCTCAGGCAGTCGCCTTCGCTACCCTTTTGAAACGACAAGTCTAGACATGCGCTGCAATGCAGTACCCGTCGAACCTCCACACTTCTCCGGGTTTGAGGAACTCAAAGGTGGAGTTGTCAAGATCCCTCGGGAATGAAACGGCCCGCACACCATTCCAGAGCCCACTATCGACACACACGTGCCCGCTCGCATAGCACGGTAGTCGGATTTCCCTCACTCAATCTGTCCCAAAAACACGAAAACTATACATATATATAGGTCTGGGTTGGATTTATACAATAGGCCCGAAGGCAACGTGAGTTGGATCTCAAGTTCGAAAACAAACTCGAGGGATCTCATCCTCGAGGGGTTAGCTAATCCGGGAAACCAGTGATTGCCGGTATTCTCACAATGCATGGCGACCAACCAGTAATGTGGCAGCCTCCAATTGCTGCTATGACATCTCCAACTTGGCCACCACATGGCAACCGTCAACCAGTCCTTGGCGACCCTCTTCCGGTTACCCAATCAGCAACCCCAACCTGACCATGGTGACTCCATGTCGGTCATATAATCAGCCCATGACCCATGGCGTCTACTACCCTAGTCGGCCACAAAAACAGCACCCAACCAGACCCATGACGACTACTCTAGTCGGCCGCATAAACAGCACTCGACCAGCATGTCTTCTTTCATTCCACCCAATTTCAGATCCCATCTTCTATCTACCCCACTGATCCTATTGTAAAAAACCCAAAGATCCAATCTTTATCTGCTGCTATCTCATGAAACTCGGACTACATCCTACATGGGGACCTTAATTTCATCATTCTTGGTGGTCGACCAGCAGCTATGGAAACCATGTCCTGCCCGATCAAGGTGACGACCAGCACCACCCTAAGTGACGACCAGTCTGCCCTTTCCTTGGTGGATCCACGTCTGGACAGCAACATCACCCATGGCAACACCAACCTAGTCTCCCGTCACGTTCCTGATTTACATCCCTCCCCGATGGTCTGACTCGGCCACCCAAGGTGACTCCGTCCGGCCAGCCGCACCACTGGGAGCACTCCCTACTTCTAGCACGTCAACCCAACTCACAAGGATGGAAGATGATGTTGTTGCTGCTGCAAAAACAGCAAGACGTCCTCCTGGTTTTCTTCTTCCCTTGTTGATTTCTCATTTGATTCTTATGTTTGTCATGTTTATGATTTATGCAACATGTGTATGCATGCAATAGAAGAAAAAGAAAGGATATAGAAATTACCCGAGCGAAGGAGGAAAACCAGTGTCTGTCCAAGGAGGAAAAAGATGTAGATGACGCCCTCCCCTTCTCCTTTTATCAAGAATAAGATGACGGGTAGTTGGGTAATCAAGACGGTTCACTTAACCATTTTACTTATCCTCTTAAATGGGTACATGGTTTAGTTCACTTAAATGGTTAAATAGATAAGTAATGTGGTCGACTCAACTAGAATCGTCCGGTTAGAAATTACGTTTCAATTAACCGGGTAATTCATACTTAACCAGCTAACGAATTTTTTTTTCCACGTTCGATCCCACTGCGTCGAACTTTATTTTTTTATTATTATTGTTAGATGTATATATATATATATATATTTCCGGGTCTTTACAGACCCCGGCCACCGATCACCCATCGGCGCGCCGCCGCGATGCCATGCAGCCACCTTGGCCGTCACCACTTCGTGCCGGATTCTGCCGCTATTTGGTCGCCGTCGCCGTCGCCGCCACTGTGACCACCAGTCTCACCCTCTCGCTGTCGTTGACGTTTCCCCCATCATCCCGACCACCGTCAAGGCCGGCCGTAGCACCGATTGGAGCATGCCGCCACCACCGCCAGACGCCAGCCAGGCTACCCTATTTGACAGCATCATCGGACCAAGCTCATTGAGCTGGTGCTGATAGACCCCCGATTGCCCCGTCTAGAATCATCGCCGGAAAACCTCCAGAAACCGACGGAAAGCTGCCGAAAAACCACCAAAACCGCCAGAAAATTGATACGTGGGAAATTCGCCGGACCATCCACTGAACGCACCCAGTCTAATCCAATCAAACTTCAGACGCCACTACGTGCCGTATTCGAGTTTTGAGCTACAAAACGAAAACCCTAGCTGTCGCTAATTTTCGATGACGCAAGGTATAAATTACTCCGATGTAAATTCTTAAATTTTATAATTATTAGGGAAGCATGCAAGACTAGATAATTGATGAATTTTCGTGTTTTTGATTTGTCTATATGTTTGTGTATAATTTAATAAAAATTATGAAATTGGTTGGTTGATGAGTGTTAAAATGGAAAAGTAAGGAATTAATTTGGTGAACTAATTAATTACCCTGATTTCATGAAACGGAGATTGAAAACTCAGTATAATTGACTTAGGATGAATGTGTGATGATTGATGCGTGATTGTGTTGAATATGTGTGCATGCTATAGGATGTGTGATTCATCATGCGGGCGTTAGCTTTTAGCTTGATTGTGCAGGTACGGTGTATGAGCTCGCCGTTTAGGCACCTGGACCCATTTGGAGCTTCTACCAGGTCCGTTTCGGACTCGCTTCTGGTTTGATCGCTAAATTCTATCGTATTTTGTTTCCAACAGGTAAGAGGACGTGCCGAGGGGTGGATTTATCGTATCCCACTCCGCACGGGCCATCTAGTCTTACGTAGATTTTCGGATTAATAACCCTAGAGGATGAGATCCCTCGAGTTTGTTTTTCAAACTCAGATCCATATAAAGTTGCCTTCGGGCCTTTGTATAAATCCCAACCCAGGCCTATATATATATACTTTTCAAGTTTTTGGTGAGAGATGAAATGAGGGTTACGGACGGCCACACCTTTAGATAGCGCATGTGCTCGGAAGAGCGGGCTCTGGAGCTGGGGAGAACCCACTTCATTCCCGAAGGATCTGGACAACTCCACCTTTGAGTTACTCAAACATGGAGAAGTGTGGAGGTTTATGGGTGGGGTACTGCAATGCCGGACATGTCTAGACTTGTGGTTCAAAGGGTACTAAAGGTGACTGCCTGAGAGTGCTTGGCCTTCGTGCTCAAGGCCAGGAGTAATATGAAAGGTGTAGAGGGAAATAAGGAATGAGATTTGATGCGAGAAGTGATAGAGAAATGGCAAAGGTATGAGAATGAGAAAGAAAGGGGGACGTTGTTGACCCGAGGGCGATGGGCCGATGGCGACGGCTCCCATTTGTGCCCTAATGAGACCTGTGAGATCCCTCAACCTAGTCCCACATCTAATACCTACTGGGAGAAGATCCTGTTTATAAGTGGGAATGGAATAGAGATCTTTAACTTCCGGGGTACCCATTTTAAAGAAAATGACTTAGCCCATTACGTTGCACTTTGGGCTGGGTCGTTACTAAAGACCCGGAAAAAAAATTTCATTAGCTAGTATATGAATTACCCGGCTAAATTGTAAAGTAATCGGACGATTCTATTTGAATCAGTCGAGTCGAACACATTAATTATCTATTTAACCATTTAAGTGAACCATACCATTTAAGAGGTTGAGTGAAAGGTTATGAACCGTGTTACTCACTCCAATTACCCAAGTAAAGGAATTATGACAGGGTGCTTCGACAAACCCTAGCCGTCATTTATTCTTTATAAACGGTGAAGGGGTGTGCGGATTACAGCGGATACCCTCCGCATTGTTTTGAGGAGAAGTGCAACTGCATCCAACCAGCATATTAAAATAAACATATGGAAATAGTGGAATGTACTTGTTTTGTTTTATCTATTATACGCTGCTTCTATGTTGCAATCACCAACCTGAATTGCTCGCAGTGTGGAGATACGAGATTAGGTGATTGGACATCCGGAGTATGGATGCAAAAAAACAAGTATGAGGACCTTTTTTTAAATTGAGCAGTCATGTGTCGTTGCCGAACGGTCCAAGACCATGGGATGTTTACGTATGTTTTTGCTTAAACAAAAATGTTTTTGGTCATATACTGCTCAACTGTGAGCAACACCTGCCAGCTAGGCTCACGTAATACCGTGAAAATGGCGGGTCGTTGCTGTGGTATCGTAGCCAACGGCCTTCAAAAGCTCAACATCTTGTGACCCGTTACCTTGTTGAAGCAAGCCCAATATTATTATTTCTCGCCATAGGGCATGTCATTAGTTAATTAGTGGAACCTCGCTAATAAACCTACAATCATTGAAAAAATTAATGAACCATAAACGAACAAATTCTCAGACGGGCAGCACCTGGCGAAAGTCGTTAAAGTCACAAGCTGCGCAGTCGGACACAAACCTTGAGAGCGTGTAGCAGGGCCAAATTTTTGACGGCCATTAACAGGGACTCAGCGCAGGCTTCAGTAAAACACCCGTTCCGTGGTTCAGAACACGGTGCAGAGGCTACCCGGATTGGCAACGGGGAATGGAGCCCAACCCTGGGCTGCGGGTCCTAGCAACGCGTCCAAATGGGGATCGGTGGAGCGCCCAAGAGCTGAGAATAGCTGACCCGGCTCAGCGAGGAGAATCTTCCAAACCCTGGTGCCACCGGTAGTCCGACAAGTGGTACTGCCAGATGGGGATGACAGTGATCGATACACTGTAGAGAAATTCTGGAAGAACGGAGCTGAGGTATTCGTTGGAGGGACCGATCCAATGAAGGCGGAGAGCTGGCTGGGACATTACCCGAAAAGTTACATTTAGTAGCTCTCTGCGCCTCATCGCGACCAAGCGAGGTTGGCAGACACGTACAAGCCAGGAGCGAAGCTATCACATCGGTGGAAGTCCGCAGATGAAGACCGTGTTCCATCACTGGGAGACTTCGTTCTATTCCTTAAAGTGGACTTGTAACAGCTTCTCTATGGACAATATTTTCCTGGAAGTCTGTTGTCCGTAATAGCACCCACTTGCTACTTCAACCCGATGGATAGATTCCGCTGAGAGTATGTACTTTTTGCAATTGGAGAGAGATGGCCTGAGTTCTGGCAACTGCTTCGGGCCAGAAGGCACAAATTTTTCTGGGGTTAAAACACAATTGAGAGCAGGTAGTTACAACAAGCAGCAGGCACTATAATCAAGTGGACATACAGCACTATGTAGCAGGCACGACTATGTC
>JAURVB010004683.1:0-29777 GCA_033002965.1 Piper betle
GGTTTATGAAAACACACTTCGTTGCCGGGTAAATGGGTAAGTGATACGGTTCACTTTACCATTTCACTTAACCTCTTAAACGGGTACATAGTATGGTTCAGTTAAATGGTTAGATGGTATGGTTTACTTAACCGGGTAAAAATACTTAACCGGTTAACTAATACTTTCCACTTGACCGGGTAATTGATAATTAACCAGGTAGCGGGTAAATAATTTAAATAAATTCATGGATACCAATGTTCGATCCCACCGCGTCGAATATATATATATATATATATATTTATTTATTTATTTTTTCCAGGTCTTTACAACCGCTGCCACGACTTCGGCTCACCGCTGGCTAGACCCTGGTCCTCCTCCGGCCTCCCATTCAATATGGTTGTGACTGCCACGTGGCCAGCTTCCCATTCATACCACTTACGACCACCGGCGCTACCGCAGTTGCCGTCGGCGACCAAGTTTTCTATCACTATTCATCATCGCTGCCACCACCGTTTGGGCCATTTTCTAGCGTCGGCGAGCCACCCCGATGGCTTCCCTCACCGAGATCTACAGTTTGGTACTAACACCATCCACCGCCACAGCTACGATCACCGCTAGTGACCTCGCCACACCCGGCAGCAATCCGCCCGTTTCCCTGCCATTTTTTGGCCAGCAGACGGCCGGACTTCACCGACCGCCCCCACCATCGTGATCCCCATCCTCCCCTCTTTCGATCGAGACTAACGACAACGCTCTCCGTCAACAGGCACCACCACCCTCAGTCTTGCTCGTTTGCCCGTTTGTCTGGTTTGCAGTCTGCCTGCCCATGACCGCATTTGCCAATCGAAGCTTGTGTCTGCGTCCACCAGCCTAGCTGACCCACCTCAACAGTTAACCTAGACTAAGTTGGTTTAGTTCGGTTTGGTTTGGTTTGGTTCAGCTCGATTCAGCCCGGTTTCTACCGTCTCTCGACCGTCTTGGTAATTCGAGAACCCTTATATTAGTTTAGATGCACATTCACATTGTTTAATATGTTTAGATGTTATGAGCATTTTTCTTTATCTATTTATTTATTGATTCATGTTTATTAATTTTTTTATTTATATATTTGTTTACTATGATAATGATTATATGACTAATTATTGTTATTGATAATGTTAAATTCATAGATATTATTTTTGTTCATGTTTATCTTATTTAATTTAATTAATTGATTATTATTTATTATTTCTTATTCGTGTTATTATTTATATGTATTTAGGTGTATGTTCTTATATGTAATATTTATATTAATATTCTTTATAATTAATTAATATTAGTCATTTAATTATTTATTTATCTATTAATTTATTTAATTAATTATTTGTTTGTGTATTTAATTATTTATATGTGTACTAACACGAGTATATATGATATTTACTCGTGTTTAATTGTGTATTTATATGGTATAGTAATAATAATATTTTATTATTAGAGTATTACTTATGTTCATGTATTTATTATTTATTATATCTCGATTTATGTGCCATGTGTTTAGCTATAGGTTTGTTAGCACTATTACCTTTATTAGTATGTATTGATGATATGCCCACACACCACGAGCATACATCATATAGGGATGTTAGTATTTTACTAAGTAGTGGGTTTCGAAGTAGGTTCTGGAGTCTAAGCTCACCGTAGTTGTGCAGATATGCTTGGAGCTTGGACCACCAATCCGTAAGACCCTCCCTCTCTGCTTGACTCCTTGCGTGTCGAGTTTTATAGTGTTTTATACATAAGCTAGCATCAACGGAGTTTTATTGTATCCCTCCAATGTCAGGCCATTTAGCTGTATTTTCTATGCATGTCTAATAAAACTACAAGGATGTGATCCCTTGCTAATTTTCGAACTGAAGCACCAGAAATATATAATACAAGCCTCTTTTCTAAGCCTATTATATTAGTACATGCATTTTTATGGATTTCACGAAGAAGAAAGTGAGTAGTACAGAGATATATATGAATTGCACTAGTACTCCTTCAAACCATGAGGTAGTGCGATGTATGATGGTACTGTGTAATGCAGCTCATTTTCGGAATATGTGACACTAACTTAATTGCTCCTTTTGCCACTTGAGTACCGTGGTGGGTGATATATAAGGTGTGAGGGCGTAAGCGTTGTATGTATGTATGAATATGATTATGAGCCGTGCATACAAGCCGGGAATTACTTAAATACGTTTGCTTACCACCCAGTGTGAGGTAATCTTGAAGTTTCATAAGTTTTTGTGGGTAATGGAATACCCATTCGCTAGATTGTATTTGTTATTTTTCAGACCTGTAACATTCATTACTAATGGTTTTTATATAATATATGTAAAGCATGCAAATCCTGAGTCGACTTTGGTGGGAAGAATGATAAACGTTACCCACATTTGGGCGTAACATAGTTATTTACATTCTTGCTTTCATTTATGTTTGATATGTTTTGATGGGTATTTAATAATGTCTTCCATTCTCATGATACCTAGCGGGTTGTTTCAATTGATTTTATTGATCAAGTTATACTGACTGACAACTTTAAACGTGAGTCAACTCGATCGTAACCTTTTTTAATCGGTTTTTAAGTGATCTTGAATCGGGGTGCTACAGATATGAATTTATTAATAATATATCATATGGATATTGACAAGGTCTAACTCTATTATATTTTACGTGTACTTTTGATACGTTTTTCTTTATTTAATTATTTACTATATTATTAAGCAATAGTTCATCCTTGGATCAATTATTTGTGAAAAAGGGAAGGTCGTTATAATATGTCATACATTAAGAAGCCTGTAAAGATTCTGGATACAAAAGAAATAGTGTTGACAAGAAAGACTTTTATGACCCAGCCCAAAGTGCAATTTAATTGGTCTAAGTAATCTCTTCAAAAGTGGTTAACTAGATTGAAGATCTATAGTCTATTCTCACTTATAAATAATATTTTACCCCATTAGGTATTAGATGTAAGACTAAGTTGAAGAATTTTGTAAACCACCCATCTTAGACAAATATCATCATCGAAATTCCTATACTTGGCCCTGTTGCTAGCCCCAGCCCAAGTGACTTCTTTGGCCAGTGACCAGTAGCCTGGACAACATCCTTATTCTAGCCGATCATCTAACACAGAACCAAGCTTTGATACCACCTGTAATGATCCAGCCCAATGTCTAGGTAACTGCTAACCCTTTAGACTCACAACATGTCAGCCACAACGTTTAACTTCCATGGGTGGTATGATAGTTGGAAGTCGTAATCTATTGAATATTCCGTCCACCACCTTTGCCGAAGGTTAAGGTGATTCTCGGTGAAGATATACTTCAAACTCTTATGGTCAGTGAAAATTTCAATCTGGGCTCCATACAGCTAGTTTCTCTAGGTATTTAGGATGAAAACAATTGCTCTCTATTCAAAGTCATGGGTTGGATAATTTTGCTTGTGAATCTTCAATTGACGAGAGGCATAGGCCACCACTTGGAATGACTAGCCCTAGCCGGCCTGGGGATTATAACATGGAAAATTATAACATGGAAAATAGGTAAACAATTATGCATGAGATATAATTGAACGAAAAAGAATAACTTACAGAGAAAAAGGTGGACTCTAAACGAGAAAATAGTGGAGAGAAAAAGAAAGCTTAAGGGATTATAAAGATGAAGGAGAGGGAAGATACGAAGAACTTAATACCAGACTGTGAAGCCACCAAATTGGGAGTGACTAACCTATCCTTAGATATAATTGTTTACTTTCCATGTTGTGATGCATGTGCATGCATTTCTGTTTTTAAGTCCTTACATATTTTTGGGTTAACCCTAGCTGGTTAAGGTGGGTCGTTACAAAAATAATGCCTATAGTAAAAGTCTTGTGGATGAATCATAGACTGTAAGAAGCTACATGGGAGTTGGAATTCGAAATGAAGGAGAAATATTTGGAATTATTCAAGTAAGTTAATTTCAAGGATGAAATTTCGCATAGGAGAAAAGATGTAAGATCTCGCAATTTAATTACTTTTATTTGTGGTTATTTGGACAATATGGATGGGCATATTTAGTATTTTTAACCCGGATAAAATATTTCTTTATATTTTAGACATATTGTGGTATAATACATTGAATAATTATGGAAATTGGTTATTTATACTTTTCGAAGCCTGGTGTGAAAAAATGGAATAACGATAATCAGTCAAAGTAAATTTGGTAAAACACGTAAACGGTAAAAGAAATTGTCGAAATCATAAATGAAGAAATCAGCTGATTTAAATCGGATCGGAAGGTTTACGATCCGATTTAGTGGGTAAATTGGCTTTAATAAGAATCGGTCTATGAATCGGCTGATTCAAGCCGATTCTGACCAATTCGAGCTGATTTTGGGTTGGGTTAGCTCAAGAAGTATGGGTTGGGTTAGTTAAAAGAAGTATGAGTTGGGTTATCACCAAACCCAAAAACTTAGGGTTTAACCCTAAAGCAATCGGGTCCGCCTCGGGAATTGCACTGCAGGTCCCAAAAGGGGTTAGGACAGTCTGAAAGGTTATCAAAAACACAAAAGACACGAGAGGGATATGATCCTAACATTTAACTATATACGACTAAATTGGACCAAACATGAACAACAAAAAAAACCGGGTGTGCCACATCCAAACAGGAGCACTGAGTGCTAAAGGAGGCTACGACCAGGCAACTCAAACATACTTAGATACCATACATAAATACACGGCAATATAGTTGATTAAACAACTCGATCCAGGTCACGACCGAACCAAAATTAAAACCATCTCGCAAAAAGCCTGGGTTTTACACCTCCTTTTGTAGAAAACATCACAATTACTATAAAAATAAAAAAGTGCAGGATTTGGTTTAGAAATCAGAAAGTGCATGATTTTTGCAAATTTCGCTTTCAACCACGCCAGTCTTCTTCCTTCTTCATAGTGGGGTAGATGACGAGGATTCCCAACTTTCTTTATTTTTACAGTTCCTTACAAAAATAATATCAATTCAAAATTTAAACCTGAAATTTCTAGTATTTCTATTTTTACTTATATACAGGAAAATATTTATTTTTGGTAAAATTGATAGGGAAAATGATTCGAGACATATACATTGTCCATAAAAACTATAAAAATAATAACTCTTTTTAGGAGTTAACACCTATGCCAGCCAATGCCATGGAAACCCAGCTACATACATAATATGAAAATGTTAGTAATCAAAAGATGACTTAGTCCGTAGGTAACTAGCAAATAGTCAAACTGACGGATGAATCTTGAAGCATCCACAAAAAGAATGAATCTAGAGGGAGCATCACACAAGGTAATAAGTAATAGGAGAGGCAATTGTGCACCTTCAACATAATCGGGCGCGACAACTTGACACATCATACATATATATAAAAATCACGTACTTATGCCCTCACATTATCTTGCATATAACACCCACTATGTAATCTGGTGGGCCACAAATTTTAGAAATGTGGTGCACCACGTAGTACCCGACATAATCATACTACTCTAGGTAGGAGGAGTACTAGCACAATCTTTGTACTTCCATATACTTTATCACTTGTTAAATTGAAATACTCATATTCATATACATAGAAGGCTTAGGTAGAGAATTCATAATATAACTTTCTGGATATTATAGGTTTAAAAACCATTAAACGATTTCAACCGTGAAATTTTGTTAAAAATTGGAAACCTTGGCTAAATGGCCCAGTCTAGTAGGATCCCATAAATGTAATAACCAGCCCCTTTTCATATTATTAATAATCTAAGGGTCAGACCATTACTTAATATAAATTAGTTTAAAATAATAAAATTTTATCATGAGTGCATAGTAGTATTTATAATATAAGCGTCGATTGTTGTTAATATCCATAATATATACTAATCACAATTCAATAATCATAAACAATGTATCCAAGTTCCATGTCAGGAAAAGAAAGTCTACTATATGCAATAAGCTCGACTATTAATGCAAATGATAAAATGAAATTTTAAGTGTTGATTCCTCCATCCCCATCGATTAGCTTGTATCTCAAGACCTGTGAATAATAAAAATTGTTTGCTTAGTACCAAAATAGGTGTTGAGTCTATTACTTACAGATGTAGTAACAATAATGGGATATGTGTGACCGATCGATCACACCACCCATAATTTACCTCCCCACATTATGATCATAAGTGCTATGTGTACAGTAGCCTCCCAACTCTAGCAATTGCTTAGGATGGATGTCGGAAGTTTTATTGTTATGACCATCAGTTTAACTGATTGAAATTTATTTATAGTTAAAACTAAGCTCCACAATTACTTCGACTTAACAATTTATGATAACATATAAAAAACCACATGTTTTCGTTGTCATTTCACTAGCTATCTAACTTAACCGTATTAAGTTTCTTTCACATGCTAAAGCATTAAATCATAGTTCTGTTGATCAGTTTGACATACAAAAACATCGAAGTAAACATAAAGCTTCATAAATAATGTCATAACAGAACTGAATAGTTGCCTTTCAGACGTCCGAGATATCTCAACAACATGTCCTCCTAGTCTGACTAAGGGAATGACTATTCACATCACTACACAAATTAGTTGACATGTATGTGTATGCATAACATGTCATGAAAATTCTTCCATAATCCAAACATGATAATTTATTTTTCACACACATAAACACACCATTACATTATTAATAATATTAGACAACCTTGATTAATATGCTAATGTTCATTAAACATCATTCAAATATCAAAAAGAAATAAGTGTGTCCGAGTGCTAGACATGTGTATGCAACACTTTTCCTGGTTTTGATTTGCTTATAGAGATGACCTAAGAGGCGAGTGAATATATGCAATGGGTACATGTCTATGGGAAAGTGCTCATATGTAGGGAGAGATATTGTAACACCCCAATTTTGGTTCACATAAGAATTGAATCAGAAATGTTATGATCGAGTTGAGTCATGTTTAAAGTTGTTGGTTGGTATGACTCAATCGATAAAATAGATCAAAACAACCTTCTTGGTGTCATGAGAGTGAAAAATATTGTTAAATACACGTCAAAACACATCCAATATAAGTAAAAGTAAGAAAGGAAATAAATGCAATGAGCTTAAATCTGTGTAGCATTTATCTGTCCTTCTACCAAAGTCGACAAAGGATTTGCAAGACCTACATATATTACATGAAAACGTCAATAACGAGTGTTATTCCATTACCCAGGAAAACTTATGAAACTCTAAGATTGTCTCACCCTGGGTGGTAAGCAAACATACTTAAGCAAGTGTTAGCTCGCATGCACGGCTAATGTTCATATTCATACATACAACGCTTTATGCCCTCACATCTTCTATATTTCACCCGCCATGGTATTCTAGTGGCAAAAGGAGCAGTTAAGTTAGTGCCACAAATTTCAAAAATGTGTTGTGTTACGCAGTACCCTAATACACTACACTACCTTAGGGTTTGGAGGAGTACTAGTGTGGTCCAATTATATCTCCATACTGCTCACTCTCTTCTTCGTGAAATGAGTAAAAAATAAGCGTACTTATATAATAGGTTTACGAAAGATGTTTGTGTCGTATATTTCTACAGCTTCAGTTCGAAAACCAACAATGGATCTCATCTTGATAGTTTTGTTAAATGTGTAGAAACACTGCTAAATGACCCGACATCGGAAGGATCCATTAAAACACTACCGATGTCGTTCTATGTCTAAAACACGATTAAACTCTACTAACAGAAAGGGATAGTCCTACGGGCCTATGGTCCAAGCTCTAAGTATATCTATATATCTATGGCGAGCTTGGACTCCGAGACCTACAACGGAACCCACTGCTAAGTAAAATATTAATATCTTTATATAATGTATGCTCGTGGTGTGTGCCCACATCATCAGTACATCCTAATAAAGAAAAAAGTGCTAACAAACCTATAACCAAACACGTGGCACACAAATTAAGACATAATAATAACAAATAATAAATAAATAGACAAGGAACCACTCATAAATATTTAGATAAATAATAAATACATGAACATAAATAATACTGTAATCATAAATATTAATATAATTATACTATATAAATACACAGGTAAACACGAGTAAATATTAATATATACTCATGTAAGTAAACATATAAATAATAATAAAATAATAAATAAATAAATAGTTAATAGTCATTAATCACGAATAATAATAATATCATAGTTATACAATACAAGAATGCATAATTAAATACAATTAAATAATACCATACACGTGAACAAATAAATAAATAAATAAATAAAATTTAGTAAACGTAATAAGACTAATATTCATCAGTAATTATAATATTAATAACAAATAATTATTTAAACATTCATTATATATGATAAACATATAAATAAAAATAAATAAATAGATAAATAAAATAATAAATAAAGAAAATAATTATAACATCCAATAATGCTAAATCATGTGAATATATATCACAAATAAAATAAAAGTTCTCAAATTACCGATAATGACGCAAGAACGAATGAAAACAGGTTGAACTGGACCGAATTGAGTTAAACAAGACTGAGTTGGGCCGTGCCAACTTAGTCTGGGTTAAATAAACAGCTGGGCTGGGCCGACTGGGCTGGTTTGGAGTGATGGACACGGACATGGACATGGACATGGCTGGCAGACTCGAGCACGGCCAGGCAGTTGAGAACGCAAGCAACAGGGGGTGGTCACGAGCAATGGGTAAACGAGCTCGACAAGGGGACAATGTCCATCACCGAAAAATGCCAATGGTGGCATGGCTGGGCTCGTTGCCAGTCGGGATCGACAGGGAGCATCAAGGTGGAGGTGCTAGTGGTGACGATTGGTGGAGTACGGCCATTAGTTGGCCGGAAAACAGCCGGATAGTGGTGGTATTGCCGCTGGGTGCAGCGCCATTGCTGGTGGCGATCGTGGCTGCGGCAATAGTCGTGGGTAGTCTCAAAATTTTAGATCTCAGAATCATGAAGTTGTGTGGGTGGTTAGATCGGCCAGGGTACACTCGCCAGTGCCAAAAAATGGCCAGAACAGGAAAAAACACTGTTGCCAGCAGCAATTGTGGTGGCATGAGTGGAGCTAGTGGGTATGGACAGATAGCCGGCCATAAGGTGGTCAGGACCGTTTCGATCCCGTGACTGGAGGAGGGTCGGGGTCACGCTGGCAGCGAGCCAAAGTGCCTATGGCACGACGGTGTGGGCTGACATTTACGGCTCAAATATTGCCATGTGGCACGATCTGAACGTCTGATAACATGTGGTGTAGTGGGACCCACTTATGGGTATAATAAATATATATATGGATGGAAAGCGCGGATCAAGACCATCCAATGTCAAAACTAACTCGAGTCCTAAAATTGACTCTATAGATAGGAATCAAGGCAAGAAGGGTAAATGGGCCTCGAAACCGTAAACACAATCGAGCTGGGCCCATAGGGCACAATCCGATGGTCCGAAATCCCCATGTTGCATGTAATGAGATACCCTGAAAATCCCAAATGGGTATTAAACACTACAACGGCCTAGATCTAAGCCTAAAATCTTGGCTAACTCATAAAAATCATATGTGTACCTCGTATACACACTGATAACTCATTCTATAAAGTATCATAACTGAAACTATCATATGCATGTCACGCATAATCGGTCTCCATAACATGTTCATAAGGCCATCTCGGCCTCAAAAATATATTCTTAACATGGTTCTGGCTCGAGGTCACTCAAACCAACTCGAGATTGGTCCGAATCAGCTAACTACAAGTGGGTAAAACCCTTGCCCAATGTTGGGGTTTTACAACCTCTCCTCCTTATAAAAATTCCATCCTCGAAATTTTTCACATTAACTATGATCAGGGGACTCAACTGAAGATGCCTCTGAGTTGGCAAAACTAAAGTTGTTGAGCTATAACCTAGAGGGTATGTAACGATCCGCCCGTTTCGAGCCATAAACCAAGTGTTACTATATGAAACTAAGTGTCTCATAAATTAATTTTCTATTAAAATTTAATATAACAAATGCTCGGGATAATCTAAGCCCCATGAACTAAACCGAAATCCCATTGCCATGCAAACAATCTAAAAGTATAATAACAAATAAGAAAATTCAAAACTCAATTAACAGAGTTCTCCAGCTATCTCGATTCTACCCATCCTTCCATGGTCACACCTACAGTGGAAATTCCGCGTTAGTGATAAAAACACTAAGTCATATAATTATAAGAAACAAGTTAATATTCCACAACATCTGAATTTGAATCTTTTAATGATTAGGAGCCTATTTCGAGTTCTTATTATGCTGGGAGGGTGGTCGCCCATCCAACTAGAATCCATGTATGCGTACACACCCTACGTGGCCCTCGGCCTATAGTTAACAATGCTTGCCATTGGCTCATCCTCTCGGCATCACAAGTACATAATGAGTCGTCTTGCACCACTGTGCCTTATTACCCCTTTCGGTATGGGGGCAGATATTTAATCTTTTAAGAATTTTAGGGGTGCTGCCCTATGTCGTACTGAGTCAATTCTTTGACCCTGGTTGCGCTCGGTGCATACTAGTCGAATGTGGGCTCAGGCCGACCTAGACTCCCAAATAGAAATATATAATTTTAAGGGTGGGTGCTGCCTCGTGTCGGACTGAGCCAAATCTTTGACCTTGGTTGCGCTCGGCATATGGTGGTCGAATGTGGGCTCAGACCAACCAGGACTCCCAAATAGGAATATATAATTTTAAGGGTGGATGCTGCCTCGTGTTGGAATGAGTCAATTCTTTGACCCCGGTTGCACTCGGCACATGGTCGTCGAATATGAGCTCAGGCTGACCAAGACTCCCAAATAGTAATATATAACTTTTCAAGTAATTATACGAACTTGGAATTGTGATGAGGCACCTGCAACTACGACACACGATCGCAATATGAATGAGACTTCTCAAAAACCTTCCCTTTGTGAGCCAAATATGCTCACAAACTATCAAGTTGATGTTTTATTTACCATCAACAGAATTCTCCTTTATATAGAAGAATACGTGTAGAATTTAATAAGTTACTACATTAAATTTTATAGAAAAGAATGTAATGATACATAACTTTATTGTGAGCCAAATGTACTCACAAACTATCAAGTTGATTTTTTATTTACCATTAACAAAATTCTCCTTTATATAGAAGAATACGTGTAGAATTCAATAAGTTACTGCATTAAATTTTATAGAAAAGAACGTAATGACACATAACTTTATTAAACATCAACCATTTGTATGATAATGAAAAGTCAAAAATTGACTATTGAGCTAATGCCAATGGTTGTCAAATCACACGCCTAACTTCCAAATCCTAAAAATTAAATAAATAAAATTTATTTAAAACCATCTATAAATATCATTGTACCGATACGCTAAAGGTCATAATTGATAATTTATGATATTAATTCTTAAGAATTAATTTAATTAAATATTATTTATGGTTCATTTTTAGATTTACAAAACCCTAAATAAAATAACCTAATTTTTATTTTTATTATTATTATTTTGGTTTTACAGAGTAGGTCACCCTCAAAGGCTAGCTGCATACTACGCAAACAGACCAACATGAAGCGAGAACACTAAACACTGAGAAAGATCGCTTGTTCCTTACTAATCTGCGCGGACATGACTATACATGGCCGAATGCAATGACCTCAGTGGGAAAAACCTAGGTTCACCCCCTAAGGGTCTACTGGGTGGTCAAGCAAGTACTCTAAAGTATTGCAAGGTACTAGTCGGGACTACATCAAGAAAAATTATCTCAGTGCGAGGTATGCGACCTAACATCTACCAATGTCTCCCTCATCCCCATCAATGCGATATGTAAACTATTTGTACCTTCATGGCACTCTACTCTAGGTCATATGGTTATACTAGGTTGTCATGCAAATCCTCCTAGAATATAGTTGACTCTAGTACCAAATAAGGGTATATGCTATGGGGTGTATAGTTCAATGTTGCCAATCTAGGTCAATCTCTCAAATGTCCCTGTTAGAGGAACTGGATCACTCAAAGTCCTAGCCTACTTGGTCCTTAATCAAATATCTCGCTCTATTCCATAATGGAACAAGGACAGCTGCTATAACTCTATTGTGGGTTATGGCTCTCGTAACAATCTATATGACTACTAACAGCTACTGAAGAGGGCTCTCAGTGATGGAATGGAGGTGAAAACACATGTACATGTACAACATGTCTCAAGGAGTATGAAAATATACTCTACATGGAACTGTAGGATTCTACAACTGGCCTATGGCATGTGCATTAGTCAATGTCTGCTCATCTCAACCATCTGAAAAATAGATAGTAAGACTGATATATCTATAAAGGTGAGTGTGAAAATACTTAGGTAGTAGTTCGACTTTGTCTGACATCTTTAGTCACATCCCAAGTGAATGGATCTCTTATGAAAAACTGGTCACATTTCTCTACAACTCTAACTATAAAGTGCCTCATCCTCACAGTCTGACATTGTAGGTGCTGGGAGAGTATACTAAGCTGAGAAAATCTAACTAGGTAGGTAATGAGGGTCTCAATCTGAGTCATAAGGGTAATAGAAAAACTCTGTATAGGATACTGGGTGGCTAAAACATATGGGAAAGTCGATGGACATGCCTCCAAGATCATCAAGATTGGACTCTACCATAAGTGGTGAAAAAACCCTAAAAAATAAATATAAAATATAAAAAAAATCGTTATTTTATTTGGGATAGACTTGGTGTAGGAAAAATAGAACGTTGGAGGATATTTTAGTTACGATGGGAGATTTTAGGTGAGTTGGGTAGCATCTCTATCCCGTTAAATCTTCGTGATGGGCGTCTTCCCACACCATAGTTATCGCTACTTTTTCTTCCCAGTCACCGGTTCCTATTCTCTTCTTCCTTGTTCTACGGTACATCTCTCCCTCCCTATTTCAGTTTCCATGCATGCATACCACAAATACATAGATGGTAGTTGCTGATAATTGTTACTGCTTCTATTTTTCCTTGTTTTGTTTTCATTCTTCTCTGGTTTCTGGTCGTTGTTGTATGTGGCATGCATGGGTTAAAGGGGAAGGCTGCTGTTATTTAAAGTTTTTAATGGATGGGCTCAATACTTGCATGGGTTACATGTCTCGGCAGTGGTTGGTGATGGATGCACAACATGCCCCACCCGGAGTTGTATTCGTGCAGTGCATGCCGCTTCTCTGCTGTCCTGCGTAGAACATGTATCTCAGCTTCAAAATCTTCTGAACGTGTTTCAAGAGTCCTATATGATATGTTGTTCGGATATTTGAATATTGTTGTAAATGATTGAAATTCAATTGCGTCGATTGGAACTTTTCGTTTTGGGCAGAATTTGGGGTTATGAAGTAGTTTATCATGGAGTGATTGCATTGGCGCAGGCTTAGTGGAATATGGTCTTCTTCTATGAGATTTGATTTTTGTTCTATGGAATTGGATGGTGAATGCCTGTGGCAAATCAGGTCGATTGGGTCGGTCGTTCACCACGTCGAAATTTTGGGTTTATGAGGTAGTTTCCCCAGCAGTGAGCGTTGTGAGTTTAGAAATTCGTTGCAGTGTTTCTGATCTGATTTGGTTCTGCGGTGATTTGTGGAATAGATATCTTTTCTTGCTTTATATGTGGCAGCAGATAGATACACTTTTCTGAATTTGCTGTTTTTGACTGTAATGCCTTGTTAAGACTATGCGTTTTGCTTAGCTATTTGAAAAGGAATAGTTGGTGGTGATGATGCATTTCTATACTTCGTAATTTGGTTTTCTGTCGCTGTAGCCGTGTTGTCAACAAATTAGTGAATTACATCCTCATCTATTGATATAGCTGTTTATAATTGATTTAAGTAACGAAGAAGGCGTCTTTAATATTTAGGTTATTAATACGTGCAGTTAATCATGGGGTGATTAATTATTAACTAATTTTCAACTATAATTAGTCACTGTTTGATTAAGTAAAACACTATTAATCTGTGCATAATATAGTTGCTATTATTGTTTATTAAATACCATTAATTAATAAATTAAGTATAACATTTTTACGCGATTATAAGATAAAGTAAGTACCTTTGTCATGTTTAGAAATTAATATTATGTAATGGTGATAATAACACACCAACTATGACAGAATAATTATTATTCCATTTTTCATGTATGATTAAGGTAATAATATGAGTTATTAAACTATAATGGTAAGTTAATCACAAGCGTTGAACTTAAATAGCATAGTGAAAATAAATAAAGTTCGAACCTTTATTGAGTCGAGTAATTTAAAATAATTTTATTAGTAGTATCCATAAATTAGATAATACAAATCATTTTAAATAATTTAATAGAACGACTTAATTAATTGCCAATTAAATATTCAGAATTAGTAAAAGGTTAATAAATTATTATAGGTGTACTTGAATTTTTATTCACTAAATAAGTAACTGTTACCCAGTAATTTAGTGTTAACGAGTAATATTAATGAAAAGTAAATGATAACTTTAACCACTAAGATGGAAATCGTAATAAGATTTCCAAATTGTAATAAGATTTCCTTGGGTTAAGTAATTTACATGTTGAAGGAAAAATATACAATAATAATGAAAATATATTAGTATATGGAAATTGAAGTTTAATATTGTTAAATGTTGTATGCTTTATGTTGTCAAGTTTTAAAAATGATATACATAAGTCATTTAGTTGCATGCATTTCTACTCGAATAAAATTATACTTATGTATAATTTCATTCAAATTAGGATCGTCGGTCGCGGTTGCGAGTTCACTTGTAAACTATCCAGGTCCGTATAATTATTTGAAATGTTATATATTCCTTTTTGGCAACCCTGGTTGGCTTAAGCCCAGATTCGACCACCATGTGCTGAGCACAACCCGGGGTCAATGAATTGACTCAGTCCGACACGGTGCCACACCTTTAGCATTACGTGAAAGATAAAGTACCTGCCCCCGATACCGAAAGGGGTGATAGGGCGTAGCGGCGCAAGACGACTTATTATGCACTTGTGATACCGAGAGGGTGAGTCAATGACAAATATCGATAAGTACATGTCATGGGCCACGTAGTGTGTGTGTGCATAAATGGGATTGCAGCTGGATGGGGTGGCCACCCCGCCTGGCATAGTTAGAGCTCATCATAGGCTCATAATCACTAAAAGACTTAATAAATAATGATGGGGAGTATATTGACTTGTTTTATTTAATTATTTGACTTAGTGGTTTTTTCACTAACGCAGTTTTGTGACCTCAAGTGAGCAGCTGCAGACTAATGCTTAAGAGTGTGGTTGGTGGTTCTTTTACCAACCCAGGTTTGAGGATTTGATGAATAAATTTGTCTTCCTCTTTATTTTATTTGAGTTATAAATGTGACTATTTGAAATGATCCGGAGGCTGTGGGACTTTGTATTCGCATAGTTAATTTATCTTATATATTGTTGCATGTTATCATTAAGATAATATAATTTATTTTATGGTTAGTAAATTCTTAGAATTATTTGCCTTGTTATGATTCATGTGTTTGAATTTTATTTTATATCCTTCATATTTTTGGGTAACCCCCGGCCGGCTAGGGTAGGTCGTTACAGGTGGTCAGCCTATGGAACAACCTATCATTGATGAGTCTAAGAAATGACTCCTAAGTGGTTCTAGTGTAATCAACTAATAGTAGGCATGTGTTTCTTGATACTATACTAGTCACGCACTGCTAAATAGATGGGGTTTAAACAAACCAAAGAACCACTATCTACCCTTGAGTTTACGGGGACTCATAGTGAGGTTTAACATTGTCTCATCTGCTCTTCAGTGGTGTGTGACCTGCTGTCCCTCACCGATTTGTAGCACTAATCTTAACTCACATGACAACTACCGTTGTGGTAGAATCTCAAGAAAAGCTATAAGTCTAGATGAGCATACACTGGTGTCCCTCTATCTAGTTAGTGTGGTATGGTTTGATGGAAGTCCTTATTTGCGTTGGTCCCAAAAATGGGTGAAGTTATCTCCGCCATACTAATATGTCATCGGCTACATACACTGTAAGTCCTAAACAGTACCATGAAGGTACCTTCTATACTCGGGATACAGGCTAAATCCTATGTCTCAAGGTAAGAACCTAATCGTGTTGGTGAAGCACAAGGAAAACACTGTCTCCCTAACTAAACTAATCATCTATGCCAAAATTCTAATACGAGTCAAACATTTCTCTCTGGCTGGGCCAAACTCTAAATGAGTTAAACTACGTATCTGATCATCTGCTAACCATGTGATCTATGTAACCTTGACTGTGATGCTATCACGCAGACTGAAGAAACTAATGACTGTGATCATCCCATCTGGAAATCATGCTATCATGATCTCTAATTCTGTCCATATACATCACTAAAAGACTCACGTAACATCATCTGGTTATCCCTATAAGACTATCACTAACACTATTTTGCAATACAAATCTAACCAAATGATGTCAGGTCAAGGCGATGGTATACAAGATGGCTGGTAAAGTCAATCATGTACCATCACATCCATATCATTTTAGTGCTCCTAACTTTTCTCTGCCTATATGATGTTAGTGTAGCTATATCTTATCCTCAATCTCTGACCCTACTATGCTCCGAAATGATGACATGTAGTCTCTATGCAATGTTAAGAACATCCTCAAGTAGTTGTCCTCCTATAGGGTGAGGTAATTACTTGGCCCTTACTTCCACAATAACTGCTCCACTCATTTGGCGGTAGTGCAATATACAGATGATCGTTGTGCATCACAGATAGCAATAGTGCACATTCAGACAGTGGTAGTGCATCACAATCGATGGTTGGGCAACTTGGATAGTGGTTGTGCATCACACATGGTAGTTGTGCTACTCAAATGGTTGTTGTGCAACTCGAACGGTGGTTGTGAATCAGGACGGCGGTTGTGCTTCCACCTGCGAAGATATGATCCTAATCATGACTTCGCGAACCCACTACTGTCTTTGACATGTTTTCCTCCATGTTTTTGTCTCATTATAGGTAGCTCCTATCAACTCGACTTAGGCTATCCAACCATGTGTGCCTGATCTAGAGGGGGTCTAGATCATAGTGGTGACACGTACAATAGTGATCTAACATTGAGCCTACTCTATCTCCTACAATCTGGGGTGACTACTCCTATAAACACTAACTAGCTCTCAATAGAAATCACTAATCTAGCCTTGGTAGATCGAGTGAAATCTGGTTAAGCGTCTAAATTGGGGGTCAAATGTAATCCTTCTCATTCTTGGTGTTTTCTTGCCTGTCTATTGAAGAGTGACCAACAATTCTCTTTGAACAGACGCACACTAGTTGAAGAGGGGGAGATTGTGAAGTGTGCATGGGACTAAAGATCCACCTCGCTATTCATCCTCATCCATTGCTATCTTTGGGAAGTGGCCATCCAAGTCATCTGCCCAAACTCTCATCTATGCTCCAAGTGTTCCAAGTGCTTAAGTGTATCTGCTAGCATAGTCACATCCTCCGTCTACAAGGATCTATTTGAAGGTCTATGTTCCCTACTGTAGACCTTGGACTATGCCTAATGGATTTGTTTGAAGCACTCGATGGTCCACACTCATATGCAACAAAACTATCTTAGTATCTCCATACTCCAAGCTCCTTACTGGTGTCATTTGTGATGACTCTGTCGACAATGTGCACCATGTCCCAAGGAAGGACTAATGTAGTGACATGCGAAAGGTGGGTAAGTGTTAAAATGTGGTTGCCAAAGTCCAATTTATAATCAATTCACCATACCTAGGTTGGTAAAAGAACCACCGACCACACTTCTATTTTTCAGCCTAAAGCTGCTCACCTGCGGAGGCAATTCCACGTTAGTGATAAAACCATTAAGTCATATAACTAAATAAAACAAGTCAATAAAATCCATATTATCATTTCAAGAGTCTTTTAGTTGTTATGAACCTATGCCGAGCTCGTTACATGCTGGGAGGGGTGGCCACCCCATCTAGCTACCATCCCATGCATTGCGCACACACACTACGTCGCCCATGGCCTGTAGTTACCGATATTTGCAATTGACTCACCCTCACGGTATCACAAGTGCATAATGAGCCGTCTTGTGCCATTGCACCCTGTCACCCCTTTCGGCATGGGGGCTGGTGTTCAATCTTTCAAAGGGTGCTACCTTGTGCTGAATTGAGTCAACCCCGGTTGCGTTCCAGCGCATGGTGATCAGATACTCAAGTTGACCAAGACTCCCACATAGTAATTTTAAGGGTGCGGCCACGTGTTGGACTGAGTCAATTCCTTGACCCCGGTTGCACTCGGTGCATGGTGGTCGAATCTGGGCTCAGGCCGACCAGAGGCTGCCAACAAAGGAAAATACAACATTTCAAATAATTATACGGACCTGGATAGTTCGTAAGTGAACTCACAGCTGTGACCAACGATCCTAATCTGAACGAGAACATAAAATTATACATAAGTATAATTTTATTCGAGTAGAAATGCATGCAACTAAATGACTAATATATATATCACTATTAAAATTCAACAATATTAAATATTAAATTATTCATGTGATATAACCATTTAAATCCTACTTTACATTTTAAATTTATTATCTAAATCATAATTCACACTTCACTAATGATAAAGTAATTATTAATTTATAAACAAGTATTTAATTATTATTATTAGTATATTTTCTTTTGAGATAATAATTACTTAACCACGATCTTGATGATTTAGTTTACGGTTATAATTTTTAATCGTTATCCTTATTCATAGCAATTTAATTAATTAAGTTGTATGATTAAATTATTTAAAATAATTTGTATTATTCTAATTCAAAAATATTATTAATACAATTATTTTAAATTATTCAACTCAATAAAAGTTTCGAACTTTATTTATTTTCATTATGCTATTTAGGTTCGTCGCTTGTGATTTTTTACATGATTATATTTTAATAACCCATTTTCTACATTACTGACTCGTTATTAAAATAATCACTTTATTTACTTAATATTAACTTTGATATGGTAAAGGTAAAATCTTTATTTTATTTTATCACCTATTAACCATCCGATTTAATTTAATCGTTTGTTGTGCGCCGATTAATTATCGACCGTTTATCATTACCGTATTTTTTATTACTCGTGACAATTTTGTACAATAATTAATTAGTTTAGTAACTTTACCCATAACCCATTAAAATGATTATTTTTAAAGATTTATTACGACGTTAGTATTATTTTCTAACTCGAGTTGGTATCGAGTCAACCCATATTTACAAAACTGCCATCTTCTTCTTCCCCAACGTCCCTTCTTCTACCTTCATCTTTGCACCAAAAATAGTTCTGTCTTTCTTCTTCTTCAACCCAAAACTAGATCACATCCTTCCCTAACTGCTTCCTTCCCTAGCAATCTAATTGGAAGCCTAAGCTCGTGCATTATAGCAACTATCCAAGGCGAATCATGTTCTGCACCAAGGCGCATGTTGTCTGGCCAGCAGCAACGTCGATGTTACACCTGGTGTAGGTCAATGGCGAACTCCACTACCCGCTTAAGAGGTAACCCTGGAAATTTATCTAGGAATACATTGGGAAACTCTACTACCACAGGAATCATGGACAACTGTAACGACCCAGCCCAAAGTGCAACATAATGGGTTAAGTCATTTCTTTAAAATGGGTACCCGGAATGTTAAAGATCTCTAGTCCATTGTCACTTATAAACAGGATCTTCTCCTAGTAGGTATTAGATGTGAGACTAAGTTGAGGGATCTCACAATCCACCCACCTTAGGAAATTTCGTCCCCGAAATGCCTATTCTTGGCCCGTTGCTAGCCCCAGCCCACGTCCTTTCTGGCCCGTGTCCGGCAGCCTAGCCAACGTTTCTAGTCTTGGCCCGTTGCTATCCCTAGCCCGCGACCTTTTGGCCCATGACCAGCAGCCTAGCCAACGTCCCTAGTCCATCCCACCATCTAACACGGAACCAGGTCAGGCTCTGATGCCATTTGTTAACGACCCAGCCCAAGTGACGACGTGACGGGCTAAGTCATTTCTTTAAATATGGGCACCCCGTAAGCTAGATATCTTTATGGATCCATTCCCACTTATAAATGGGATCGTCTCCCAGTAGGTGGTAGATGTGGGGACTAAGTTGAGGAATCTCCACAATCCACCCACTTTAGGAAGTGTCGATCCCCGAAGTTCCTATGTGACTTGGCCGTGTGGCCCAGACCACGACCTTTCTGGCCCGTGACCGGCAGCCTAGCCAACGTCCCTAGTCCATCCCACCATCTAACACGGAACCAGGTCGGCTCTGATGCCATTTGTAACGACCCAGCCCAGAGTGCAACGTAATGGGCTAAGTCATTTCTTTAAAATGGGTACTCCGGAAGTTAAAGATCTCTAGTCCATTCCCACTTATAAACATAATCTTCCCCCAGTAGGTATTAGATGTGAGACTAAGTTGAGGGATCTCACAACAACTCTTTGGGTTTTGACTCAGACTCAACTGAGTTAGCCAAAAAGGCTTTACAACACCCTCACCAAACAACTCGACCACCTCACCGATGCACACGATACAAGAGGATGGATCAAGCAATGACCCTTGGAAAATGACTCCCATCTCACAATTACAAGGTATTGTCACCACTCTCTTCCCTTTACGGTCAAGAAAAACCTGGTGTGCAGACAACCAGTCCATTCCCAATAGTACATCATGCTTTTACTTCATACATGATAAAGTTCAAACATTGGGTTTCCCTTGTATATCTAAGGATAGCTTAGTCACTCCTAAAGTTGTGACTCCATCGTCTCTTGTTGCAGTAGTAACTCTATGAGACTTGCATAATGGGGATGTTTGGAGTCCTAACCTCTTGACTATTTGAGATGAGATGAATGAATGTGTACACCCTAAATCAAATAAAACATCCACAATGACTCCTTTGATTAGAATTTTACGTCGGACGATGTGATCATCCTCCTCAATGTCGTCAACTTCAACTACATAGAGTTTTGCCTTCCCTTTGTCTGCCAATTGTGTAGGTGCTGGGTAGTAAATAGTGGCTGGTGCCTTCCCTTTCTTAGGCTGCTCCTATTGTTGCTTCGGAGGCTGACGACACTCCCTCTGTATGTGTCCCGTTCTTCCACAGTTGAAGCAGCTATGGACCTCCTTGCATTTCCCTAAATGCATCTTGTTGCAATTCTGACATCGCCTCCACGGGATATCCACAAACTTCCTTTTAAGGCTTCCCTCTATGTTCCCTCGGTAGTTCTACTGTTGGTGTCCGGCTGACCTATTTTGTTTATTAACAGGGTTGGCATTTTTTTGATGTGAAGTAACCTTTCCTTGCTTCTGTACACAGTCATACTCGAACACCAATTCATGAGTAGTGGCTGAGTTGATCACCTTAGTTATCATACTCCTTGGCAATGTGGCAATCTTACCCCTCAATTCTGGCTTCAATCCCCAAAAGAATTTGTCTGCTCTAGCCTTATCAGTTGCCAGAATTCCAGGTGAAAAATGCCCCAGCTGTAAGAATTTCTTGGCATATTCCTAGACTGAATCCTCCCCCTGAACCAAATAGGCAAACTCAAGTGCTTTCATCTAGACAACGGGCTTTGGAAAAAATTGTCCACTGAAAGCTGCCACAAATTCCACCCACGTGATGGAAGAAATCTCACATCGATGGAATGCAATTTTTTTCGTCGATGGAATGTGACTTTTTTCCATGAATTTCCACAAGTAAGATGCCTCCTCCTGAAGCATGCATGTTGCCAACCTCACTTAATGGCGGTGGGGCACAGACAGATCCCTAAACGCTTCTTCAGTAATGTCTATCCAGCTTTCCACCTTTATTAAATAGATCCCTCCAATAAATACCCCAGCTACATTCTTTTTGAACTTTTCCACAGTGTAATGGTCACTGTCATCAACAACTGGCAGCAACACTTGTCAGACTACCGGTGGCACTGGGTTTGGACGCTCCCCTCGCTCACCCAGGTCTGCTAACCGTGCCCGCCTTTGGGCACTTCCTTGACCACCATTCGGGGTGATTATGGGGACCCGCTGCAGAGTTTGAGGCTCCATTCCCTGGCTACCACTCCCGATAACCACTAAACAATATTTTGAACCACAAAATTTTTATTTTCTGAAGCCTACGCTAGTCCCTAAATAGCCGTCAGGATCTGGGCCAATACATTCTTCAGTGTTCGAAGTCGACTGAGTAGATCGGTTTGATTGTCTACGAGTGCCTGCCATCTGAAACGTCAAAATTTTTCCCATCATGGTTCATTAATATGTTCTTTTTCAGTTATGACTTAGGTTTATTAGCGAATGAATTTGTTAATTAATGACACAAAACATTGGGAAAAGATAAGTATTGGACTTTTCAACAAGGTACTTGAGTCATAAAGTGTGAGCTAGTGGGAAACCAGACTCTGATACCACCTATAACGACCAGCGCGAACCGGACCAGGTGTTACTTAAAAATATAATTTGTTGTAAACATAACATTCCAGAACATGAATTGTAATACTGCAAATAAGTCTAGAATTTATAAATAATAAAAATAAAACATGTTCTGATAGCATATGACAATATATAAAATAACCGTCCCACAGTCTCAGACCGTTTCCCATAGCCACAATTATAACACAAGAGGGTAAAAAGGAAGTCCAATTTATTATCGATTCACCATACCTAGGTTGGTAAAAGAACCACCAACCACACTTCTATTCTTCAGTCCAAAGCTGCTCACCTGCGGAGGCAATTCCGCGTTAGTGATAAAACCACTAAGCTGCATAATTAAATGAAACAAGTCAATAAAATCCCTATTATCATTTCAAGAGTCTTTTAGTTGTTATGAGCCTATGCCGAGCTCGTTATATGCTGGGAGGGGTGGCCACCCCATCTAGCTACCATCCCATGCATGCGCACACACGCTACGTGGCCCATGGCCTGTAGTTACCGATATTTGCCATTGACTCACCCTCTCGGTATCACAAGTGCATAATGAGCCGTCTTGCACCATTGCGCCCTGTCAGCCCTTTCGGCATGGGGGCAGGTGTTCAATCTTTCAGGGGGTGCTGCCTTGTGCCGAATTGAGTCGACCCTGGTTGCGTTCCAGCGCATGGTGATCAGATACTCAAGTCGACCAAGACTCGCACATATTAATTTTAAGAGTGCGCCCCCATGTCAGACTGAGTCAATTCCTTGACCTCGGTTGCACTTGGTGCATTGTAGTTGAATCTGGGCTCAGGTCTACCAAAAAGGGAAAATACAACATTTAAAATAATTATACAGACTTAGATAGTTCGTAAGTGAACTCACAACTGTGACCAACGATCCCAATTTGAACGAGAACATAAAATTATACATAAGTATAAATTTATTCGAGTTGAAATGCATGCAACTAAATGACTAATATATATATATCAGTATTAAAATTGAACAATATTAAATATTAAATTATTCATGTGATATAACCATTTAAATCCTACTTTGCATTTTAAATTTATTATCTAAATCATAATTCACACTTCACTAATGATAAAGTAAATATTAATTTATAAACAAGTATTTAATTATTATTATTAGTATATTTTCTTTTGAGATAATAATTACTTAACCATGACCTTCATGATTTAGTTTACGGTTATAATTTTTAATCGCTATCCTTATTAATAGCAATTTAATTAATTAAGTTGTACGATTAAATTATTTAAAATAATTTGTATTATTCTAATTCAAAAATATTATTAATACAATTATTTTAAATTATTCGACTCAATAAAAGTTTCAAACTTTATTTATTTTCATTATGCTATTTAGGTTCGTCGCTTGTGATTTTTTTACACAATTATATTTTAATAACCCATTTTCTACATTACTGACTCATTATTAAAATAATCACTTTATTTACTGAATATTAACTTTGATATGGTAAAGGTGAAATCTTTATTTTATTTTATCACCTTTATCGATCCGATTTAATTTAATCGTTTGTTGTGCGCCGATTAATTATCGACCGTTTATCATTACCGTATTTTTCTATTACTCGTGGCAATTTTATACAATAATTAATTAGTTTAGTAACTTTACCCATAACCCATTAAAATGATTATTTTTAATGATTTATTACTAGTTAGTATTATTTTTTAACTCGAGTCGGTATCAAGCCAACCCATATTTACAAAGCTGACATCTTCTTCTTCC
Source organism: Piper betle (assembly GCA_033002965.1). Lineage (NCBI taxonomy): Eukaryota > Viridiplantae > Streptophyta > Magnoliopsida > Piperales > Piperaceae > Piper > Piper betle. The sequence continues at coordinate 24,240 of JAURVB010004683.1, forward strand.
CCAACGTCCCTTCTTCTCCTACCTTCATCTTTGCACCAAAAATAGTTCTGTCTTTCTTCTTCTTCAACCCAAAACCAGATCATGTCCTTCCCTAACAGCTTCCCTTCCCTAGCAATCCAATTGGAAGCCTAAGCTCGTGCATTACATCAACTATCCAAGGCGAATCATGTTCTGCACCAAGGCACGTTGTCTGGCCAGAAGCACCACCGGGAACACTCCCCTTCTCCCTGCAAGACAACCCAATGTCAAGGCCACGCGCTGTGAGCATGCACGGCGTGAGCCTTGGCCGGCAAACTGGTATAGATGTCTGGAATCTCCCACAGCGTCGCCCACTACAACTCCGCCCATAACCAGGTGTAATTCTGCCACCCATTGGCAGCAAGGGTCCAGGCGAGCCATCCCTTTGACCCAGCACCCAGAGAGGTCGTCGGGAGTGTGAGGGGTTGCTTTGAAATCTTTGTTTACATTCGCCCATCATGCCAAAATTCAGATCCGTCGGCCATGGTAAAATTCCAGTTTCCAGTTTAGTTTTAGTTTTTATTGTTGATTTTAGACTTAATTTCTCATGTTTATCAAGCTTATTATCAATAAAAAGAATATGCATGCAAGAAAATTAAGAAGAGGGAGATAGGAAGGATACCCAAGCAAGGAAGAAGCACTAGTAAGGAAGAGGAGAACTATGTGGCTACGGTGAGGAAGACGGGTTACACCAAAAATGACGTCCTCTTTCAAAATTATAAAAATGAAAATGATGGCTAGGGCATGTGAAAACACCCCTACAACCGTCTTTTATTTAACCAGGTAAATAATAAAATATATTAACCGGGTAGAGAATAATAATAATTTTCCAATGTTCAGTCCTTCCCGGACCACGTCGAATATGTTATTATTATTATTATTATTATTATTATTATTATTATTTTTCACGGTCTTTACAAGTGTCAAAATGTAGATCTTAGAATGATGAAGTTGTGTGGGTGGTCAGATTGGCTAGGGGACACTCACCGTGCTGGAAAACGGTCCGATTATGTGCCGGCGGCGGCAAAAATGGACTGGAAAAACACCGTTGCCGGCAATAATTGATGTTGTACCAGTGGCGATGGTGGGTGTGGACAGATAACCGGCCACGAGGTGGTCATGGCCCTGCTGATCCCATGACTGGAGGAGGGTCGGGCTGCGGAGCCAAAGTGCCTATGGCGCGATAATGAAAATCCACAAAATAGTGGGAAGTTTATATAAATCAACATGGTGAAGTGAGGGCAAACATGGAAGGCTCAGATCTTGCCACGTGGCACAATCGGAACGTTCGATAACACGTGGTCTAGTGGGTCCCAGTTGTGGGTATATTAAATATACATATAGATGGAAAGCTCGGATTGAGACCGTCTAAAGTCAAAACTGACTCGAGTCCTAAAATTGACTCTATAGGAGGGAATTAAGGTAAGAAGAGTAAATGGGCCTCGAAACCCAAAACGCGATCGAGCTAGGCCCATGGGGCACAATTTGATAGTCCGAAATCCCTGTGATGCATGCAATGAGATACCCTAAAAATCCCAAATGGGTACTAAACGCTGCAACGGCCTAGATCTAGGCCTAAAATCCTGGCTAACTCATAAAAATCATATGTCTACCTCATGTAAACATATACAAGCATGTCATGGAGACTGAGTATGCGTGCTCAAACCCATATAGAGATGAGTGCTAGAGTTTAGTCATTTCATGAACTTGAATTTGTAATGATCAAATAATGAGGATGAATAACTCATGTTAGGTTGCCAATCTCTACTTGGTCATAGGTTTTAAGATATGAGCATCTTGAATATTGCATTCTATGATATGGAATCTTGCATTGTTTATTGGACTAACATTTGTGTAGGTATAAAGCAACGAGAATGCAAGGACTACATGGATAGAGCTTGAAGACTTGAAGATCTACATGGCAAGCTCAAGGGAATGTTACATTAGGATTGACACCGACTACTACTTAGAAAGTTCACAATATCATTGAGTTGTCTTCATCAAAAAGTGTCAAAGGATGTGTTGAGCATTGTGGAGATGAGGTAACATTCCATACTCTCTAAGCACAACCATTGGAGTCTATACATCATCAAGAAAGTCAAGTTTACAAAAACTCAAAGTGAAGAAAAGGACCAAGAAACCAATTCAACTGTAGCAACCCCAATTTACATATGATACTTCATAAACCAGGATCATTATATTAATTAAATAAATATGCACAATTAAAAATTCTTAAAGAAGTAAACGTATAAAATTGCAGAAAGTAAAATTAACAACTAATTGTTTCATTATATCACCATGAAGATCCACTACATATGTCCATATATTCAAATAAAATAAATTTGTTCAAGTATCTACTCAGCAAAAGGGGTCTACTAGACTATTATGCTAATAAGAAAATAAAGTAAAAACCTAATAAGCTGAGTGCTTCCATCCCGTCGCTCCAAGGCCTCTAATTATTTGCCTACAACCAACTTATCCACTCAGTACTAATAATAATATTGAGTTCACTATTTATATATGCAGTAAATAAGTAAATAGAGAAAATAAGACTAATCTTCAAACGAATAAACAAGGTAAAAACCAAGTAAAACATCGATCATACTTGCACATAATTGAACATGAATATAACATAAAATACCTAAATAATGTGTAACATGAAATTGCATTAACGTAATAACTGTAATAACTTGTAACACAACTTCATACTTGATAAGCTGAATAATTTGATCAACATGGCATATTACTTGATATCTAATGAACTAGACAACTAATTAATACTACTCATGTAACTTAAATAGTATGCCCTAGTAGGTTGACAATGAAGAATAATATTAACTTAAAAGCATAGTCATTATAAACTTACTATATCTGAACTTTTACAGCCCTAAACTATTTTAGCATCTCCTTAAGTTTGACCTTTGTAACTTAGGAAGACATCTACTTATGCTCAACCTTTGCGGCATGAAGATAGAAACACATAGAAAACATAATTTTGAAAGACATCTTACTTAAAATTCATGGCACAACCTTTTTTGCCATGTGGCTCACCTTTGTAGCCATGTGGCTCACCTTTGTAGCCTATGGTTCACTTTTGTAGTTGGGTAGAGCTTAGCATTTTCACTCCAGAGTTCTTAACAGTGAGTGACAGCCAAAACTCATAAATTGACTCAAACATGAGGAATCACTAATGATCAGTAGTGTTGTCAAGATAATAGCCTAAACCTTTGTCAAACCTTGCCTAAGGGTAATGCACCGAGGGTGATTACCTAACACATCTACTCAGCTGTTTTACTTGAACTTGAGAAATCACAAAATATATTGTTAAGCCAAGGCCCCACCATTGCTTTGATTTCATTTGCAAAAAATGTGAATTTTGTTAAGTCTAAACACGCCTTTTCTTTGACATAGCCCTTGAAAAACACGCCATTGCTTAACGTGTATAAACCTAATACGTAGCATTTCAGTTTTATTTGTATCACAAAAACTTAATACATGCACATAAAACTTACATATGTCAAATCATGATTCAACAAATCCAGTCAAACATCGACAAACAAGGGATCATAAAACTCCCTAAATACAACTAAACAGACCTAATCAACATGCCCTCCAAGCTCTTAGATGCTCAGCTGCAACTGTCCTACTCTGAATAATAGGATAATTCTATATAATAACCCAAACTAGCTTATGTGTTTACATGATATGCCAGGATAATTATGTCATACTAGATGCTAATAGCACCATTAACAATCATTGAACATCATACAAGCATCATACAATCCTTAATTACTCACAACATAGCAAACACTGCATCAATAAAGGATGAAGATAAACCACCAACTTTAGAAATAAATATCTCTTGGGATACTTTTCCAAAATTTCTGAAATTAAATATGTAGAAACTAGACATCATCATGGTTGTAACAGAAAAAGAATCGCTTCAAGTTGGGTTCTACAACAAAAGATATAACCATTTTAAGTTAGGCGTGCAGAAAAGAAACTGATATCAGGTTTAAGGTGAGAGTGTTGCGCCACTCAAATTCTTTGCATTTAAGTGTCATGGCACTCGTCCACAAACTAGTTTTTATTTTTGACCAGCACTCTGCATTTGAGTATCGTAGCACCTGGGTGATGGCCTAACTTGTTTTTCTCATATCCTATTTGATTTTTATCCAATTTGAGCGAAACCAAGTTTGAGTTTACAAGCATCTAGTGCACAAAATGGTGGGTTAAAACATGTTTTTAATCTAATTTAATTTAACATACTTTTCTTGATATTTATTTTGAGAAAGACATGTTTATTTCAAGGTAATCTAGTACCAAACCTGCTATATCTTGCTTAATTGACTTAGATCATTGATATAACTTGCAAAACCTACTTACAACATGTTTAAACATAATTTAACATATCATACACAAATTTTATGGATTATACCATCATGTAGGAACATTAACTATATAAGAAAAGATGCACACAACATGCAAAAATATGATACAACAAGAATTATGGACATGATGCATGAATCTATACAAATTACATGTTTTAATTGTAATTAGCTGCTTGACTAGATCCATGCACCCAAATCTACTCCACATGAATTCCAACAAGAGAGAGGGCGAGTAGAGAGAGAGGGAAGGGAGAGAGAGATGCCAACAAGGAGAGAGGTCAGCTATGGTTGAAAATAAGAGAGAGCTCAATTCCACGGAATAGAGTATTTCACGCATACTTGGACACATTTATTAACATTTTTGTGGACGACATTCTGGTCTATTCAAATAATGAAGAAGAGCATGTGAAGTACCTGTCCATTACTCTTCAAGTTCTGAGAGAACATCACCTGTTTGCCAAATTCTCAAAGTGTGACTTTTGGTTGAAGGAGGTAAACTTCCTTTGTCATATTATCTCAAAGGCCAGAATTGCAGTGGATCTACCAAAAGTGAAAGCAATCACTGATTGGCCACAACCCAAGTTAGCCACTGACATTAGAAGCTTTATTGGCTTAGCGGGTTACTACAGGAAATTCATTAAAGACTTCTCCTTAGTAGTATCACCGATCACCAAACTCACCAGGAAGGGAGCCAAATTCTAATGGAGTTTGTAAGTGTGAGGAGAGTTTCCAGTTTCTAAAGAAGAGTCTAACAACTGCACCAGTCTTGACCTTGCCAAATGGTAATGAAGGATTTGTGGTCTTCAGCGATGCGTCCCTGCTGGGTTTAGGATGTGTCCTTATGCAGGGAGGTAAAGTGGTGGCCTATGCATTTTGTCAATTGAAGATTCATGAGAAAAATTATGTAGCCCATGACTTGGAACTGGCAGCAGTGGCTTTTGCACTGAAAATTTGGAGACACTACTTGTATGGAGCCCAGTTCGAAGTCTTCACTGACCACCAGAGTTTGAAGTATATCTTCACCCAAAATGACCTTAACCTTTGACAAATGCAGTGGATAGAGTATTCGAAGGACTACAACTTCCAAATCTTATACAATCCAGGGAAAGTGAATGTGGTAGCAGACACG
>JAURVB010004685.1:0-10831 GCA_033002965.1 Piper betle
CTACCGATTATACATTCCTGACTTGTGATTTCGTCTGACTGTGATCCGCTAACCCTAATCTGAATGAGGGCATAAAATTATACATTAGTATAATTTCATTTTGCATGAACCTACATGCAACTACATGACTGATATACTATCAATTTAAGATGATGTAATTAGTTCATGTTATTCTTCATTTATTATTAAATTTTCAGTAATTCTAATGATAATTAATTATTAATTATCCCCATCTAAATCCCCATTATCTAATTGATAATTTAATTATTAAAATGCCCCACACTTACCCGGTTGCCATTCTACTCTAACAATTCACGTAACGACCCCAAAGCTCCCAGCTTTATTGTAGTCAACCAGCGAAAACCGGTATTCTCACCATGCATGGCGACCAACCAGTAACGTGGCGGCCTCCATTTGCTGCTATGGTGTCTCCAACTTGGCCACCACATGGCAACCCTCAACCAGTCCTTGGCGACCCTCTTCCGGCTACCCAAACAGCAACCCCGACCTGACCATGGTGACTCCATGTCGGTCACATAATCAGCCCATGACCCATGGCAGCATCTCCCCAGTCGGCTACATAAACAGCACCTGGCCAGACCCATGGTGAATACTCTAGTCAGCCACATAAACAGCACCCGACCAACATGTCTTATTTTCCTTCCACCCAACTTCAGACCCATCTTCTACCTACCCCACTGATCCTATTGAAAAAAACCCCAAAGATCCAATCTTTATCCGCTGCTATCTCATGGAACTCAGACTACACCCTACATGGGGACCTTAATTTCACCCTTCATGGTGGTCGATCATCAAGGTGACGACCAGCACCACCCCAAGTGACAACCAGTCTGCCCTTTCCATGGCTGATACACGTCTGGCCAGCAACACCATCCATGGCAACACGAACCTAGTCTCCCTTCACGTTCCTGATTTACATCCCTCCCCGATGGTCTGACTCAGCCACCCAAGGTGACTCCGTCCGGCCAGCCACACCGCTGGGAGCACTCCCTACTTCCAGCACGTCAACCCAACTCACAAGGATGGAAGATGGTGTTGTTGCTGCTGCAAAAACAGCAAGACGTCCTCCTAGTTTTCTTCTTCCCTTGTTGATTTCTCATTTGATTCTTATGTTTATCATGTTTATGATTTATGCAACATGTGTATGAATGCAATAGAAGAAAAAGAAAGGAAAAGAAATTACCCGAGCGAATGAGGAAAACCAGCATCTGTCCAAGGAGGAAAATGATGTAGATGACGCCCTCCTCTTCTCCTTTTATCAAGAATAAGATGATGGCTAGGGTATGTGGAAACACCCTTCTACTGTAATTCCTTTAACTGGGTAATTGGGTAATCAACACGGTTCACTTAACCATTTCACTTAACCTCTTAAATGGGTTCATGGTTTAGTTCACTCAAATGGTTAAATGGATAAGTAATGTGGTCGACTCGACTGATTCAACTAGAATCGTCCGGTTAGAAATTACTTTTCAATTAACTGGGTAATTCATACTTAACCAGCTAACGAATTTTTTTCCACGTTCGATCCCACCGGGTCGAACGTTATTTTTTTTTATTATTGTTATATATATATATATATATATATATATATATATATATTCCGGGTCTTTACACAATAAGTTTGTGAGATCCCTCAACTTAGTCCCACATCTAATACCTACTGGGAGAAGATCCTGTTTATAAGTGAGAATAGACTATAGATCTTTAACTTTTGGGGTACCTATTTTAAAGAAATGACTCTAGCCCATTACGTTGCACTTTGGGCTGGGTCGTTACAAAGTTTTAAAACCATCAATGATTTGATTCTTTAAGTTTTATTAAACAATGGAAATGCCTAGCTAAATGACTTGGTCCTAGTGGGTCCAATAAAAAAACACTAGTACCGTCCTTATGCAAAAACTACAACAAAACATTTCTGACAAAGTCTAGCAGAGAGTTCATGCACAAGGAAACTTACTAATCTGCTGAGCGGACATCCTCGATCTAGCATGACAAGCTCACTTTCTGAGTGATCGAAATTTTTCGAATTATTGAACAACACATGATTAAACTAAAAGATTCTAATTATGTTAATTAATTAAATCCTAATTACTATTAAGTTTCTTCATTAAGATTGAGGAATTTTAGTGGTTCATGAAGGATTAATTAAGCTAAACCCTAATCAAACAAAAATCTTGAATTCCTATGACTGACTAACTTAGACAGATTTTCTAACCACCGAAATGGACTTTGGTTGGTCTGAAAATTAGTGGCCTTACTTCTAATTGACTAAGGTATAACCCTAATTTTTATTGTGGACTGGATCTATGGGTTTACAAAGTTTATAGGTCCACTAACCCATGTGTGTGATAGTTTCTAGATTCTATGGGTCTGGGCTACACACCAAACCTACAGGGCTTAGTCTGTGGCTTCTAGTAACATTCTATGGACTCTTAACACATAAAGTTTGTATCCTGTATGAGATTGAGCTTAACTTTTATCTATAAAAAGCTAGAAAAATTGTGGAAAATTGGTTAATATCAGCCAAATTTCATGACTGCTTAGACCATGTGGGAAGAAAAAATGCAAACAGGCTTTCTTGATGTCCAAAAGCTCTAAAATTCTAAGCATTAGGCTTCTCAAGGAATTAATGTGTAAACTTTTACTGGTGGAAGAAGAACCATTTTTTTCAATGGGAGACAGCTATTACAGTCAAACCCTACCTCTCTACACATTCTAGAAAAGAGAAATATTTAGCTACACAAACAAGCTCAGAGCAAGCTCCAGTTTGGTAGATTACAAATAAATAATTATTAAAACATTAATATTTTTATTAGGATTTTATCAATTATCTTTACAGTTGGTTTCACTAAACCAATGTCGGCTATTGTCACTATAACACCCCCTTTTAGTTCACCCGTAAACCAACACGAAAATGTTACTGGTGACTAAACCATTCTATAATATACTTGATTCGGTTAAGCCAACCCATATCAACCCTCGGTGTCTCAAGATGTTGATGCAACATGCAAAGCATGGATCGGATGCTTGGGTTACCACGTTGTACTACATGCATGCTATGATATGCAGACAAGTATACAAACAAACCAAACAAATGAAAAGTTTAAAAGAAATATTAATTTTTTAAAAAAAATGGATAGAATCTCCCCTAAAATTATAATAGGGGTTACCTTGTCAACAACAATCTGTATAAATTTATAACAAAAAATCCACAAACATTGTATTTTCCTCACATTTCCAGTTATCCTTACTTTTCTCATCATAAAAGCCAAGTCTAAACTCCATTGCTCACATGTTAATTTTCCATTTTCTATTTTCATTTGCATGCATAATATTTATAGCGTTTCATAGAATAGCATTCAAATTTCATCATTTAAAACAATTCAACACTCATCATCATCACCAATTGCACTTAGCAGGTACGTGTGAGCAATTTCAGTGTTGTTGCTCCTCAGTCCTGATAGAGCTCATTCCTCACAGTTCTCCCCTACATATATAGCAAAGAGATGCCAGTAATGAGTATTACCAGTCCGACAATAACTAATAACAATGTGACACTGGAGAGCTGATCCTCCTGTTGAATGAAAACATCCTTTCTCTTCCTCATAGAACTCTCATAAGGGCAATAACTGGGAGCCATAGACCTCACTCAACAACAATCCCTGTCTATTTCATCCTCATTCATTCGCTACCCTAAGCCACCCCTTGAGCGGGAAAAACATTTTGTTTCCTCTTACCCCTTAACATACTTTTAAATTACTCCTAGCCCTGAGTATAGAAGTAGAGTACTCTCAGGCATTCGCCATCAATACCCTTTTAAGCCACAAGTCTAGACATGCATTGCATAGCACTACCCGTAAACCTCCACACTTCTCTAGGTTTGAGGAACTCAAAGGTGAAGTTATCAAGATCCCTCGGGAATAGAATAGACGCTCGCCAATTCCAAAGCCAGCTTGGACGAACACACACCCTATCTCAAGACGTGGCCATTGGTTTTCCCTCATGTCACATCTCACTGAAAATGCAAAAACTATATGTGCATAGGCCTGTGTAGGGATTTCAGTGTAATAGGCCCGAAGGCATCATTAGTTGGATCTCATCTTCAATGGTTATTAATCCGAAAATCTCATACTACTAGATGGCCCGTGTGGAGTGGGATAAGATAAATCCACCACTTGACTCGCTTGCTTACCTATTCAAACAAAACATGACAATGTATAGAAGAAAAACTAGAAGTGAGTCCAAAACGGACCTGGTACAAGTTCCGATCATGTCTATGCACCTAAGTGGCGAGCTCCTACTTGGTACCTACACATCGAACTAAAAGCTAACACCCACTTATGATGCATTCACACACCATATAGCATACATACATCGCATCATACTTCAATTACACATAAGTTTTCTTATGCTACGTTGCATTAGACTTCGATAATTACTTAGTTTACCTAACTAGTTCATTAGCATTCATTTTAACAAAATTTAATCAAGCAACTCATATTTTTATTTACAATAAGAATATCTAACATGTCATTTCATCAATCTTAACATGTTGTGTTAACAATTATCACATTAAAGTAAGTAAGTTGGAGTCAATTATACCTCGTGTCGTCATCAATCAGTGATGGCTATGATTTTGTTACGCGGCTTGAGACTTGAATTTGGCACTCGGTGGCATCTGAGATGAATTGGTTTGAGTGGATTAGATCAGAGGAAGATCTGGTGAATTTTAACGAATCTGAATTTTCAGTGATGTGGAGGGTGATGACAAGGACAGTGGTTGCACTGAGGACGGTGATGGTGGCGATGACCGCCGGAAGCGGCGACGAGTCGACCAGGGTTAGTTGGTCATTTGATTGGGGTAAATGATTAGGGGACAAAGGGGGAGGCACCTGCATCACAGCAGCGCACGAATCGGCACAAATGGCAGTAACATGAGGATGCTTGGGGAGGCACAACAATGACATGGAGGGGCTTGGCGGTGTCGATTGGTGGTGGTGTGGCGGCTACAGATGGTGTCGGCAGCAAGTCAATAGGCGGAGATGGTAGTGATCGGGGTTTGGGGGAAGGTGTGGGGTGAAGGTTGGTGGTATTTTTGTGATTAAAATTTTACTCGACTATAACTAGAGTCAGAAATAATAACTAACTCTTAATAAATCCTAAACAAATCAATAAAAATATCAAAAAATCTCCTAACCCACCCAACTACCATATAATGCATCCTAATGCGTTATTTTGCCTAAAACTAAATCTACGATCAAATGCATAAAAAAAATTGCTCTGTATTGTCATATACTCTGATAACTCATTTCTCATCATTTTTTTGACGTTATGATTATATACTCAGGTGCACTTGACCCTCATTGTTCATAACTCATGGCAGACCTCGGTTCAGCGCGCGGTTCATGAACCAAGTGGTAGGCCTCGACTCAAACCAACTGGTTTGCTAATGTAAACTTTGACTCAAGTTGCAGCTTTTACAATCACTATCAGGAACAGAATTGTGTGAACAGTCCTTAATTAATCATGTTGTTCATCCCTTAATGACTTCCATATAGTGAGAAATTTGTCGAGTGTTTAGCTAAGACCCCAGGGTAAAGGGACGATTAGGTCACTACAACCTTGAAAGCTGCCCTTTTGAGTTCAATTTTGGATAGACAGTTGAAGTGACAGGTTTGCTAATAAAAAACTCTAACTCAAGTCACATGTTTTACTACCTTCCCCTCCTTAAAAAAATTTTGTCCTCAAAATTTTAATGAAGGAAGTTTCAAACTGATCCATAATATAACAAAAAATCATCTCTAGTAAGGTACTTGGTTGTGAAGTTGGTTGTCGAATATCTCCGGGTAGATTCTTCAACTCGTCGTTGAGTCCATTGCACTCGTATTGGGGAAACTTCTTTTCTTTAGAGAATCTTCACTATACAATCCACAATCTGAACTTCATCTTCTGGATACGTCAGATCTGGTTGTAGATCTATCTCTCTGAAAATGACAACATGAGAGTTATTTGGATGGTATTCCTTCAGCTTTGACACATGGATGACATTGTGCACAGTTGATAGCTGCGGCGGCAATGGTAGCCTGTAAGTCATTGCTCGTGTTTCCCTTAGTCGAAGAGACCTTCAGTAGAATGTGATCTGCTAACGAGAAATGAACCTCACATCTATGCTGATCAGCATAACTTCTCTGTTAGTCTTGAGTTGACCGCATTCTCCTGGGATCCACTACTAACACTCCTTTCTTGGGTCTGCTTGATCATCTCTCGGCCCAACTACTACTGGCTTGCTGCCCTAAACCCAACACACTAGGGATCGGCTTGATATGCCGCATACCGCTGCTCGTAATGGTGTCACTCTTATTGTGGTTTGATAGTTGTTGTTGTAGGAGAACTCCACTAGAGGTAGGTGTTCTCCCTTACTTCCTCCGAAATCCAAAATGCATTCTCGAAGCAAATCCTTTAGGATCTGTATGGTTCCTCAATCTACTAGCTACCTGCTACAGTGGGCCCATTGACATTTGGTCCCATTCTTGCCAAAAATGGGGGCAAACAGAAGAGTTGTTGTTCGATCAGTCCTCTGTTGGAATAGTGGAGGAGGAGGCAGTGGCGGAGAGCCTATGGGAACTGCTGGATCTCCTTGTGCCTCTTCATCCACTAGTGGTCTTTTCTCAGCTCTGGCCACCAAAAGGGCTATTAACCTGAGCTCCCTCCTAAATTCCTCTTGATTTTGTTGCGTCTGTATCTGAACTTCAGATAATCTAGCAATCGCTTCATCCCTCTCTTGTCGACTACTTCTAGCACAGTGACTATCTCGATGATGGCCCTCACTATATCAATTAACTAAAACTAGCACACTGGCTTCTTCTGGTGGCACGGTGGTCCTCAGTCGACTAGAGTGACAATGGTTGGGATTCCTATCTGCGCAATGGAGAGGATGGGGCCCTGATCTGCATCCTACAAGCCTAGTTCACCAACTTGCTAGTACCCCCTACTCTACTCTGATCACCATGTCACACCACAATTTGTTAAGGAAATCAACAAACCAAAACATTAAAATAGAAAAATACCTGTTGCTACAGCTTGGAGCAACTTTTGCACACATATTATAATGCATCTACCATCTCAATCAACCAAGAGTTAGCTCTGATACCATGACTGTAACACCTCATTTCGGTGAACTAGTGAACTAACCCAAAAATGTCACAGGCGATCAAACTCTTCGCTAATCTACTTGATTCCGCTAAGCAGACCGGATCTACCATCCGCATCTCAAGATGGTGATGCAACATACAAAATGGATTAGATGCTTTGCTTCTAACGTTGTACTATATGCATGCTATGATATGCAAACAACTATACAAACAAACCAAACAAATGAAATGTTGAAAAGGCAGATATATTTTTAAAGCAAAATGGACAAAGTCTCCTCAAAAAGTGCAACAGGGGCCACCTTGTCAACAACAAGTGATATATATATTCATAACAATAAAATCTACAAACACAGTCCAAACATTGTATTTCCCTCACATTTCCAATTATCCTTACTTTTCTCATCATACGAGCCGAGTCTAAACTCTATAGCTCACCTGTCCATTTTCCATTTTCAAATTTTTTAACAAGCATAATATTTATAGATGTTCACAGAATAGCATTCAAATTTCATCATTTCAAACAAATCAACACTCATCATTGTCACCAATTACACTTGACACGTGCATGTGTGTCTGATTTGAGTGCTACTAATCTGCAATCCTGATAGTGCTCATTCCTCATATTTCTCACCAACATATATAATAAGGAGACATCAATGACATGTTGCTAGTCCAGAAATAGCTAATAATAAAGTGACACAGTAGAGCTGACCATACTGTTTCATCAAAACATCATTATCTTCCTCATGGAACTCTAATAAGGGCAATAACTGGGAGTCGACGACCTAGCACGACAGTCTCCCTTTTCTTTCTCATTCTCATTCATAGGCCACTTTCAGCTATCATTTATTAGGAAAATCATTCTGTTTCCTTTCAACCCTCTTCGTCCATATCACTCCTGGCCTTAAGTACAGAGGTCGAGTTGTAATCACCTACCCTTTCTGAGCCAGGAGCCAAGTAGTACTATATAAAACTAAATGTTTCATAAATTAATTTTCTATTAATTTCAAGATTTTTAATAAATTCACAACAATAAATTTAATATATAAATGCTCAGAATAATCTAAGTCCCATGAACCGAACCAAAATCCCATTGCCATGGAAACAATCTCAAAAAGAATAGTCCAATAATAGAGTCCTCCAGGTGTCCCGACTCTACCCATCCTTCTATACTCATACCTGCGAAGGCAATTCTGCGTTAGTAATAAAAACACTAAGTCGTATAATAACAAGAAACAATTAATATATTCCCCACAACATCTGAATTACGTCTTTTAGTGATTATGAGCCTGTGTAACGACCAGCCCGAACCAGCCCGGCGTTACTTAAAAATATAATTGATGTAACAATAATATTCCAAAACATGAATTGAAATACAACAAATAAGTCTGGCAATATATAATATAAATTGTAACAATAAATCATGTTCTCCAAAATATAAAATAACCGTCTCACAGTATTCGACCATTTCCCATAGCCACATTTATAACACAAGAGAATAATTAGGAAGTCCAATTTTTATTATCAATTCACCAACCTGAGTCCTTTTTATTATCCAGTCCAAAGCTGCTCACCTACAGAGGGGTGGCCAACCCATCTAGCTACCATCCCATGCATGCGCATACATGCAACATGGCCCATAGCATGTAGTTACCAATGTTTGCCATTGACTTACCCTCTCGGTATCACAAGTGCATAATGAGCTGTCTTATGCCATTGTGCCATGTTGCTCCCTTTCGGCATGGGGACATGTGTTCAATCTTTCAAGGGGTGCTGCCTTGTGCCAAATTGAGTCGACCCGGTTGCGTTCCAGTGCATAGTGGTCAGACACTCAAGTCGACTAAGTCACCCACATAGTAATTTTAAAGGTGCAGCCCCATGTCGGATTGAGTCAATTCCTTGAGCCCGATTGCGTTCCAGCGCATGGTGGTCGAATCTCGGCTCAGGCCAACCAGGGTTACCAACAAGGAAAAATACAACATTTCAAATAATTATACGGACCTAGATACTTCGTAGGTGGACTCACAACTGCGACCAACGATCATAATCTGAACGAGAACATAAAATTATACATAAATATAATTTTATTCGAGTAGAAATGCATGCAACTAAATGACTAATATATATATATATATATATACATATATCACTATTAAAATTCAACAATATTAAATATTAAATTATTCATGTGACATAATTATTTAAATCCTATTGTACATTTTGAATTAATTATCTAAATTATGATTCACACTTAACAAAGGTTAAAATAATTATCAACTTATAAACAAATATTTAATTTCAATTATTAGTATATTTTCCTTTAGTTATAATTTTTGATCGCTATCATTATTCATAGCAATTTGATTAATTAAGTTGTTAGATTAAATTATTTTAAAAAATTTGTATTATCCTAATTCAAAGATATTTCTAATTATTTTAAATTATTCAACTCAGTAAAGGTTCGAAGTTTATTTATTTTCATTATGCTATTAAGGTTTGTTGCTTGTGATTTGTTAGTGACTCATTATTAAAATAATCACATTATTTACCCAATATTAAATTTAATATGGTAAAGGTAAAATCATTATTTTATTAATCCTTTACAAACATCCAATTTAAAATTAGTCACTTATAGTATTGTAACGACCCGGCCATTTTTCACAACATTGTGGGCCTAACTGGCCAGGTGTTACCAAAATAAAACTACTAAATGCCGAGTAATAAGTTATAAAATAATGGTTCCCACAGTCTTACACCATTTCCCATAGCCACATTTATAACTCAAAACAAAATAAAAAGAAGTCCCATTTATTACCCATTCTCCTAACTTGACTATCCTATCATACTTTTATTCTACCTTATTTGAGCTGAAATCAAACAATCTTGATTGGCCTACATACCCATGTTGGGATCAAGCTCGATGTAGTTCTATTGGATGATGGGTTAGTCCACCGTGCCACTATAAAATATTGGGCCGATGGGTCAGTCCATCGTGCCCCCTATTGGCCGATGGGTTCATTCCATCGTACCCCCTATTATGTTGTAGTTCTATTGGCTGATGGGTTAGTCCACCATGCCACTATAAAATATTGGGCCGGTGGGTCAGTCTATCGTGCCCCCTATTGGCCGATGGGTTCATTCCATCGTACACCCTATTATGTTGTAGTTCTATTGGCTGATGGGTTAGTCCACCGTGCCACTATAAAATATTGGGCCGATGGGTCAGTCCATCGTGCCCCCTTATTAGCCAATTGGTTCATTCCATCGTACCCCCTATTATGTTGTAGTTCTATTGGCTGATGGGTTAGTCCACCATGCAACTATAAAATATTGGGCCGATGGGTCAGTCCATCGTGCCCCCCTTATTGGCCGATTGGTTCATTCCATTGTACCCCTATTATGATGTAGTTCTATTGGCTGATCGGTTAGTCCACCGTGCCACTATAAAATATTGGGCCGATGGGTCAGTCCATCGTGCCCCCTTATTGGCCGATTGGTTCATTCCACCGTACCACTTATTATGTTGAGCCGATGGGTCCATTCCACTGTACCCCCTATTGGCCGATGGGTCTATTCCACCGTACCACTTATTAGGTTGAGCCGATGGGTCCATTCCACCGTACCCCCCTATTGGCCGATGGGTCCATTCCACCGTACCA